>JBCJKO010333170.1:0-10822 GCA_039877535.1 Touit batavicus
GTTACGGCGGTGCCGCCCAGCCCGACTTGCACAACTGATGCGGTACAAGCCATCAAAGAACAATTGCCGATCGATCCGGACGCCGCTCATCCGATCGTGGAGAATCTGATCGGAAAAAGAGCTGTAGAGGCCAAGACCATCGCGCCCGAAGAAGCGCCGCCCCCACCAGAAGACGCGTCCCAGAAGCCAGCGGGTCCGCCCTACAAATTGGTTCGGACCGGAGAGAAATAATTAGGTGGGGAAAGACGGGTTTTTCCCTGAGACGGAATTGAAAGTCAAGCATACTGGGGGTAAAAGCGAGGACAACCCTCACTGACTCGTGACCCTGTCAGTTTCTGTTAATCAGGTTCTTCCTCAACTTTGGTGCTACAGGGATCGCCAACAAAAAAAATCATTTCGAATTAATCAGTTCGGTTGTGTATCCATGCCCGCGAGACAAAACTAGAGAAGTGGCCTGCTAGAACAGCCAGTCTTTTACTGGAGCAATAAGTGGAAAGGGAAAGATACTCCTCAGCTGCACCAAAGCTGAGGAAGAATCTGATCTAAGAAAACTGACAGTGGGAGAGCCCCTTTTCGACTGGAACGGATCCGCTCGGATCACGGCTGACTGGTCTATTTTTCCACCGAAATTCATATTCCGCCCAACCTGACGCAGTCGGCAACTTTGTACAGGGGCATGTCAGTCAAATGAATCTACCCTTCTGGTATCTGGTCTCACAAGTCGAGTCAATGGTCTGGCAGCTTAATACCATTTAAGCTCTTACCTTGGCGAGTAGCGAATTACCCCCGGTAAGGAATCGCGTCGGATTGTCACGGAGTCTGTAAATTGCTGATTGGGAAGCTTATTAAGTGAGGAGCTTCCGGGTAGATTTATGTATTATCACCTTGCGTAGTTCCGACTATGCCAGAAAGGTCCGACTTTGCCCATGCCTTTGGAAGCTTGTGAAACCTTGGTTCTACAACGGTTTCAGGGGTAGTAGCCACATGTGGCTACTACCCCTTTCAGGATGCTAATCTAAACACCCGTTTTTGGCACAACTAAGCGCGTGTGACAATCAGACGCGAATTCTTATCATAGGTGCTAATGAGTTTTCACAGTCACACTCTCTAGAAGCAGATGCATTTCTTGCAGAAATGTGAGTTCACGAGCAACAGTTCCGCACTCTTTCGAAATAGAACCGCAACTATGGAAAGCCTACCCAGCAACTAGATCGCTGATTGGTCTTCGCGAACCGCTGTCGGCGTCTTGCCGAAACGAGCGAAGAACGCAGTGGCGAAGTGCGTGGCATGCTCATAGCCGCAGGCTTCGGCAATGCCCGCCACACTGGTGTCAGTCGAGAGCAACAGGTCCCAACCGGCTTCCAGCCTGGTCTGCGTTACAAAGGCGTGTGGTGTCTGGCCCGTCGCTTTTTTGAAAAGCTTTACAAAGTGGTACTTGCTGATACCGGCTTCGTGGGCGAGTAGATCCAGTGTCAGTCTCTCGGCGTAATGACACGTGATGAACTCAACGACACGAGCGAGTCTCTTATCGGAGATGTGTCCGGTCTGGCGTTCGCGTGCCGGAAGGGAAAAGCCGGATTTATGAGTAATCAGTAGATGCGTAGCCAGCCACTGCGCAGCCGTTTCGGCGTAGAGTTCGGAAGCGCCCGACTTCACTGCTCTAAGAACAGCAAGAACGGAATGCAGGATTGCCGGGTCGTTAAAAGACAGCGTGTTCAGGGGTGTTTCGTCGACTTTTTGGCCGGCGCTCCGGTATTCGTCTGCCGTCAACGTGAGCAGGTGGGGAGGAAGGTAGACCTTCACCATCTCGACTGATTTGTAACCTTTGTCCGGCCAGCGACGCAGGCGATTGACCTTGCCTCCCGGTGTCAACCCCACGGTTCCTGCTACGTAGTGGGCAGTCCGCCAGATCCCCCCGTTGAACGAGTCTAGCTTGAACTCGCCCCGCGTCATAACGGCGATGGTTTGATCTTGCGTCAAGACAGTTTCATACTCGTCATCAGCCAGATTGATTGCATGATGATCCAACAGTAAGGACGTCCAAGTGAGGTCTCGACTGGAACGCAAGAGTTTGGAACTGCCCGCGGCACAACAGCGGAAGCTTTCCGCTGAGACATTCGTGTTTTGCGAGTTTCCTCTCATCTTGATTACACCATCCTATCTGGTCTTCCCCGCGTCGGACTGCGCTTCGTTGAGCGGTGCTGTGCGGGGACAGATTCTCTGTCCACAAGCATTCGTGGCTCTAGCAGCAGCCTTACTCAATTACACATGTCGATAAGCCTTTCCGTCAAGGTTGGCTCCTATGAGCATTGCGAATCTCGTTAAAAAGATTGCGATCGTTTGCCATAACGCCAGGGCATGCCTTGCGATCGGGCGCTACAAAGGTTACTCTGCGAGGGCCGTGCGAACGCCTGATGTTTGGTGACTGAGGCTTTCTCACAACTAGTCAAATGGCTGACGACCAGACAAGTGAAGATCGAAAGCTGAGCCGTTTCGGCCGCTTTATGGACGCTGTGTTCGCCATCGCCATAACGCTGCCCATCTTTCATAACGCCGCCGGCCGGTCCAAGCCGCACTTTGTACTCTGCCTACCACGATTTGGTCCCCACATTCATCGCCTACATACTAAGCTTCATTGTCATTGGGGTCTTCTGGAATTATTCGCATTTCGGTTCCAAGCTCCTGAGAAGATCCGACCATAGCTTCCATCTGCTAACACTCCTATTTTGAGCATGCGTCAGCTTGACTCCTTTATCGGCAAGACTATATGTGCAGCACTTCCGCGAGGCCGCTAACGGTGGTGTCGCCGCCTTGGTGTTCGCTTGTAGTCTCTCAGTGCCCATCATCGTGTGGTTCGTACGTTGGTGTTGGGACATCGCACGCGGTGTGTATCACCCAGAGTTGGCTACCCGCTATATCCGACAGATGACCTTACGTTATGGTGCGGCTACGTTGATCTTAGTCGCTGGCAATGTTGAGTTGCTGTATGGCTATCACAGGTCTGGTTTGATAATCGTCGCACTTGCCACGGCGAGCTTCCTACTTTCCCCGAGCGAGCCGTTCTACGATTCGGAATCGGCCTAAAGTGCTTGGGTAAATGCTCTTGCTTGATCGCACTGACAATGTCACCTTCAGCAAGTTGCGAATGTTAGTCGAAAGCTTGCGCAATTGAGAGGTTCGACTGTAAGTTCGAGCAAATTTAGCATACATTTGTCTTAGCCGGAGGGTCAGCCGACCAGCAGCTTGGGTCGCATCGTTCCGCCAGCAAGAAGAAAAACAAGGAAAAGTCCCGTGATTACCCTGATCATCTTTGACCGACGTAAGAAAGGCACGACCCATGAAGACTACATACGACACCATGAACAGCAGCATGCACAGCTGTTTACCAGCCAACCGGAGGTCAAGCGGTATGTGCGCCGCTATGTGCAGAAGCACCCGACGAAAGACATGGTGCCCGCCGGACCTGATCATCTGTCCGACGTTGATGGTGTGACCGAAATCTCTTTCGACGACATAGCGGGCCTCAACGCCGTGTTTCTGTCTGAAAACTACAAGAAGAACATCATCCCGGACGAGGAGAAGTTTCTTGATCGAGAGAACATCAAGACAGTCATCGTTTACGAGAACGTGGTGGTAGCCGACCAGTAACGGTTCTCATTTACCTTCATTCCGGCGCACGGCTCGATGATGTGGCGTTTCATATCGCGCCGGCGATGGGTCAACTGGTTTCAGTTATGGAAGAGGAAGCATGCATCGTACGTTACTCATCTTCATCGCCCTCGCTACCTCTGCCGCTGCGCAGTCGTCGGCTTCCCTAGTACCGAAAGTACAAACACACCTCGTCTTCAACGGCGTTGCGACAAGCCGTGATGGCCGTATCTTTGTACCCTTTCAGCGGCAGCACCCCGGCGCCGGGATGGAAGTCGGAGAAATTGTCAACGGCCAACCACGCGCCTACCCGAACGCTGCGTGGAATGCCTGGCAAGAGGGGAAAGATCCACATCACGCCTTTGTCGGTGTAAATGCTCTTCGCATCGGACCAGACGGCGCGCTTTGGGTCGTCGACAAGGGCGCAGCGAAGTTCGGAGCCAATGTGTTGCCGGGTGGCCCCAAGATTGTGCGTATCGATCTGACGTCAAACCGCGTTAGCCATATATACGACCTTGGGCGCGTTGCTCAGGGTAAAAGTTTTATCGATGATATCCGGTTCAACGGCGTTCATGCGTACTTTACCGACGCGGGTAGGCCAGGGTTAATCGTACTTGATCTCAGGAGCGGAGAGGCGCGGCGGGTTCTCGACGGAGACCCTTCCACTGTAGCCGCAAAGCCGCTCACCGCCGACGGCAAGCCGTTGATCGATCCGGAAGGCAAGCCAATAGTCGTTCATGCGGATCAGCTTGAAGTTTCCCCTGACGGACGTTGGTTTTACTATCAACCTTGTAGCGGGCCGTTGGCACGGATCGAGACCCGCTTCCTCGATAACCCTGTTGCGGCAGATACCGTCGTTCGCTCGCACGTGCAGAAGTTTGCAGACACGGGTCCGACGGGTGGCACCGCGATTGATGCGGCCGGTAACATCTACGCGAGTGACCTGAATCACTCTAGCGTTCTTAAGATCACTCCAACCGGGCAGATGTCCACGCTCATCCAAGATGCACGCCTGGGTTGGGTAGACGCCATGTGGATCGACGAGGGCGGAGGCCTCTGGCTCCCCGCAGCTCAGCTAGACCACACTAAAGGATTCAATGGAGGGGTCGACGCAGTCACTTACCCGACTGTCATTTATCGGTTAGCACTTGGGGTTAGGCCTGTCCGGCGCTGATTTGTTATCCCCAGAAAGAAGTTGTGGCTTGCATGAAGCTCATAACAAATCTCTCCTAAGAAGATTCTTTTCGATGCAGGTCCGACATGTCCGAGATCAACGCTACACACAGCGCAAAAGCGGGCTGGTCTGACTACTTATTCTGTTCACGAAGGAACGCGGACACAACCTCGAAGTACTTCACGTCTTGTTCCAACTCGATCAGCTCCCCACCTTCGGCGAACACAATGAGTTTAGCTCCTGGAATTGTTTGGGCGATTTCTTCCGATAGTGGCAACGGCGTGCAGAAGTTGTGGTCGCCACAGACGACGAGCGTGGGCTGCTTGATTTCACCCAAACGCGGAAGCGCATCATGGGCCATAATCATGTCGATTCGTTTCAAGCCAATCTCGCGATCGCCTAGTTGCTCAGGGTGAGAAGATCCCCGATCGATCCAGGCCTGAACTTTCTCCGGATGTTCCCTCGTGAAGCGCGGTGAGAACAGAAAGAGCGAGTACCCGGCGAAAAGGTCTGGACGATCCCAGCGCTCTGCCATCTTCCGGCGAACCTGGAACTCTCGTTGTGTAAAGGCATCGAAACGAGCAAAAGTGGACGAAAGTGTCAGGCTGCAGACGGTCTCTGGATAGTCCAACGCCATATATTGCGCGACCGCGCCCCCAGTAGATGCTCCGAGCACATGCACTGGTCCTACGGCAAGGTGCTCTACTAGTGCAGCCATGTCGCCAGCAAGCTGTTGCGTCGTGTACCCGGTCAGACTATGCGTGCTGCGTCCAGTTCCTCGATGGTCAGGCAGGACGACGTGAAAGTGCTCCGAGAAGTGCTGAATCTGCGGTCCCCAGCTTGCACCGGCTCCGCCCAGCCCACTTATCATTAAGACCGTAGGCGCCTCAGGGTTGCCTAATTCCTCGTAGTATTGCGTAAAGTTGCCGATTTCTAAAGTGGCCATGAGTCCTAATCCTTAGATAAACTAAATATAAGACTCTCTAACTAATAACAAGATTCAAAAATATGCCTACTTCCCGCCTTGCCGCTTATGTGCCGATTGTTCGCAAGTTCGTACTTCGACTCGTGTTGTATCACTCCGCAGTGGCAACACAAGTAGGCTTGAACGTTTCAGATCTCAGCAGCCTGCGACTCTTAGGGGAACAGCCCCTTTCAGCCGGAGATCTAGCTGGAGAGATAGGGCTCACGGGCGCAGCGACCACTGCGCTCATCGACCGTCTTGAACGCGCGGGCTTCTTAAAGCGTGAGAGGGGCACAGAAGACAGGCGCCGTGTCACCGTTCGTGTTGATGACGCAAAACTCAAAAGGATCAATGCCCTCTACATCGACCAAGGAGTCCGCATGGCGGAGTTGCTGAATAGCTACAAAGCCGAAGAGTTCAGGACTGTGATGGACTTCCTAGAAAAGACGAGCGCAATCCTCACCGATGAGGCGAAAGCTATTAGAGGACAGGAGTAGGCCGCGCAGGGAGAAGGCGATCTCCTTTCATCGGGAACGGCAGTGTTGCAAAAACTTTGAATCAGCAAACAGGCTGGCGTTTCGCTAGTAAGTGGGAAGTCCAAACATTTTGTGGTTGAACCGAACTTGGGCCACGATATCACCTTTTGCCACGCGCCGCACGCAGCCCTTCCAGATCATGGGCATGGCTTCGAGGCCCTGGATGGTACGCCAGGCGGTGTGGAACGAACCATAACCTATGGCTAATTCACTCTTCGTTTCAAAGTTCGGTGATCACCCTCGATTACGTTACTTAAGAATTTGCCTTGGCGCAAGCGACAACGGCGCGACAAAACTCCTTCGTCTTGTAACTCCTAAAGAGCTGGTTGATACGCCGCCTTTCTGTCCACGTTGATCACCCGTGACAGAACATGGGCCGAATCACGCCAGGCTCGCTGAAAGTAGCGTTTGGCTGCGCTTTGGTCCCGTTTGGCTGCCAAGAGGAAGTCGATGGTCTGTCCTGTGGAGTCTACCGCGCGATAGAGATAGCGAGTTTCTCCTTTCACCTTCACATACATCTCATCGACGAACCAGCGACGGCCGACGGGGCTGTGGCGCTCCCGGCGGAGTTGTTCCGCGAACAGCTCTTCCCACTCACGCACGGCTTCATACGTGAAGGTGCATCCACGGAGCAGAAACATCTCGGCCAAATTCCCCAAACTCAACTTGTAACGGAAGCGGCACAACAACACTTGAAAGACAATGTCGGTAACAAATTCCAGGCAGTTGAAGGGCGTGCCTGTCGGTTCGTTGAACTGGCGACAACAAGTCGAACAACGAAAGAAGCCATAACCAAGGTCTGTCTTCCCGATGCGTTTTGAGGTCTCACGAGAATGACAGAAAGGACAGTTCATCAGCGATGGTCAGCCACTCAGGATATTAATCTAAAGGACTTGATTCTATCGAGTGCCGCCAGTCCTGCCAGTTTCGGATCCTCCTGCTGGCGAACGCGAGCAACACCCACCGGAAGGAATTAAGAAGGGGGCAGAGCGGGGACGCTGGGGAGAAAGCTTTCCAGGAGGGCGCGCAGGCGCTCAGCCCCCAGTATCAGCGAGGCGAGATGGGTGGTCGCTGGCCCGGATAGTTCCGGCCCATACTGCTGCTGTAATTGTTGCCCAGAGCTTAGAACCGTGTGCACCGACTCATGCAGCTCATGACGCAAACATGACACCAGTTGCTTCATCTGTTCCACTTGTTGCGTCAGCGCCTCGTTTTCTGAATCTAGCCGCTGACCTTGCCTCTCGGCTTGCCAACGCTCCATGCGCTCCCATTCCAGAGCGAATCGAGTTTGTTCTTGCTGATGAACACGATCCGTCGCTTCGCGCGCCAGGTGCACAGCGGCGATCACGTAGCGGGCTTCGTCGCGCAGCGGATAATACGCTACTTCCCAGACCCGCCGCCGCCCCCTCGTCCGATCGAAAATCTCGACCATCTCGGTGAAGCTCTCCCCTTGCAGGACACGGGTCCACAAGCGACGTGCCCGCGCTTGGTGTTCCGGCACATGGCGGAGAGCATCCAGTATATTCAGTCCGATCTCGACCGGACATTGCAATAGCTCGCGGGAAGCCTCCGCGTAAGCCGGATTAAACGCTACCAAGCGAAACGCGGGATCCAGCACCGCGATCAGATCGGTCGTGGTTTCGAGAACACCGGTCAGTTGGGGCGTGGCAATCGTCAGCATGGAAGAAGGAGAAGTCGAGCCAGAGGCGAAAAACGATAACCAAATTCCTCCGGCGACGTTTCCCCAGTTTCACAAATCAGCCGCGTGAAAACAAGAGCGGGTCAGGGTCCCAGCATCCTGGGACGAGCCTGCTTCCGGGCGTCTGCGACCCGCCGGAACGTATCAATCGGAATCCATGAGCAAACACAATCGTGGGCCAACCTCTGACTCGCCTGGGCGATTGCGGCCCGCGGTTGATCTCGTGTCTTCGACCTGGTTTCTTCAAACAAAGAATAAACCAGAGACACCCGGAACAGGTCTCTTCCCGGGCGCCAGACAAAAGAGGATCTCCTTCCCGCCGCGGCTCATTTTGCCTATCCGTTGGCTAAGGGCTACTTTCACCCTGGGTGAACCGGGTTTCCGAAGAGGCCGGCCTCGAGTTTCCACGGGGAACCGAAGGCCGTACTCCTTTCCCGCTTCGCTCTACCACGGGGCAACCCCGTGGGTCGTCTCGGCGGCGTGGTCGTGCGTCCGCGTGCTTTGCTCCAGCCAGCTCAAGCCCGTGCTAATCTGCCGATCCCGGCCCTCCCGCACCCAAGTCTCCAAGTCTCCTGGCAGCAGAGGACGGGCCAGGTAGTAGCCCTGCACCTCGTCACAGCCGGCGGCCGCCAGAAAACGGTAGATGTCCGCCGTCTCCACCCCCTCCGCCACCACCCGGTATCCGATGTCATGCGCCATCGCAATCATCGATCGCACCAGCACTTGATCTTTGGGACTGGTCAGCAAGGTCCGGATAAAGGACTGATCAATCTTCAGGGTGGTAGCCGGTAGTTTGTGCAGATAGGCAAACGTGCTGTAGCCTGTCCCAAAATCATCGATGGCGAGCTCCACCCCCGACGCGCGAATCTCTTCTAACTGCGCGAGCACCCGCGCGCGGTTTCGAATGAGAGCACTTTCGGTAAACTCCAGCTCGATCGAGGAAGCCGGTACCTGATACGTGCGCAACGCCTGGGCCAGAGTCTGCGCAAAATCGGGTTCTTCCAGATTGCGCGCGGAGATGTTGATGGACACACGCAGGTCCCAGCCCCTTTGCCGCCATTGGGCGAGCTGGGCCAACGCTTTTGCCATGACCCACTGGGTGACGGGACGGGCCAGCGCGGTTTGCTCTACCAAGGGAATAAATTCCCCCGGCGATACCGGACCGAGTTGCGGATTCTGCCAGCGCAACAAAGCTTCCGCACTCACGCACACGCCGGTGCGGACCTCCACCCGGGGCTGGTACACGAGAGTGAGCTGCCCGGCCTGTTCTAAGGCGGTCGGCAAGTCGGTCAGCAGAGCAAAGCGGCGGCGCTTGGCTTCATCGTGAGCGGGGTTGTACACAGCATAGGCGATCTCGGCTTCCCGCGCGTCATAGGCCGCGCTCCACGCCCGGCGCAGTACCTCCTGGGGCAGCGTGTCGCGAAGCCGGAAGGGGAAGACGCCAAACACGGCCTGGATCGAGACCGGCACGCCCTCGCACAGCAATGGTTTTTGCAACTGGGTGGACAAGGCCTCGACCCGCGCGGGCCAGGCCTCTGCTTCCTCGTCAGCGAGCAGCAACGCGAACGAGGTCATGCCCACCTGATAGATGCCGGTTTGGCGCCCCAGGGTACCTTTGGTGGCCCCCCGGCCCACTTTGACTAGATCGTCAACGTAGCGGGTGCCGAGCACATTGATCACTTGGGTGAGATGCTGCGCTTCGGCTAAATCAACCAAGACCATCACTCGGGGCCGGTCCGGATCGTGGCGCACCCCATCCTGTAAATCTTCGCTCAACTGATGGCGGTTAGGCAGGCCGCTTAACGGATCGATCCGCCCTAAGTCGTGTTGCAATTCGATTTGCGCCATCACCATGGCGGCAAAATCCCGCAGTGAATCAAGATCGCCGGTCGCGAGAACGCGCGGCTGCCGATCGAGCACGCAGAGAGCGCCGAGAACGTAACCCTCGCGCGTGATCAAGGGCGCGCCGGCATAGAAACGTATGCCCGCTTGCGATAAGAGGCAGGTAGCAAAACGCGCGTCGGCGAGCAAATCCGGGATCACGAGGCTGTTCGCCGAGCGAGTGACTTCGGCACAGGGCGCGCCCTCACGGGGGATCTCCCGTCCTTGGGTGCCGACATAGGATTTGAACCACTGCCGGTGTCGGTCGGTGAGCGAGACGGCTGAGATGGGAGCTTGAAAGAGGCGGCTCGCCATGCGGGTAATCCGGTCAAAGCTTTCGCTTTCCGGCGTGTCGAGCAGGTCGAGCCCGACATTGTTCTGCGCCAGCTTCTCGCGCCAGCCGTCGATCTCGGTCCAGTCGGCGGTCAGGTCGGCGCCGTCACGTTCGGTGACCGCGACTCTGATCAGGCCTCGTCTTACAAAACAAAAACCGTGACGATCGGAGGGCTTTGCCGGGCGGCGAGACGTCGCGGGCGCAACCACATCCTACGGTCTCCGTCGCTGGTTTCAGGTTCGCACGGGACAGTGCCTCCGTGGCGGGATTGCGGCCGCTCCATCAGGCGGCGGTGGCGTGGCGGGCTGCTGCCCAATGAGAGGCAGCAGGACGACTACGGTGGCAACGGAAGTAATGGCGAGCGTGGCGAATTTCTTCATTCGGCGGAACTCCTGAAGCAAATACTATTTAATAAGGATGCAGCGCTGGGGATTTAATCCGGAAGCATATCAAACGGGTCAGCCCGGACTCTATCGTTACGTTGAAGAGCCCTGGACGGGCAGTTTGGGTTTGTTTTGTAATTTGCGCGGGGCGACTTCCGGGATTGAAAACTGGCCCGATCCGCCGAGACCGATTTTAAAAACCA
>JBCJKO010343330.1:0-10814 GCA_039877535.1 Touit batavicus
CGCATGGTGAAAAGTTTTACCCAGATGCTGGCGCAGCGCTACAAAGGGAAGCTGGATTCCCGAGCAGAGGAGATGCTGCATTTTATCGAGTCGGGCAGCGGACGCATGCAGGATTTGATCGATGATCTCCTGTCATACTCCCGCGTTCTGCACGATCAGGAGCAAAACAAACAGCCTGTCGATTTGAATCTCCTGCTGGATGAAGTGCTGTATTATTTCAAAAGCAAACTGGAAGAAACAGGCGCCCAAGTCACGCGCGAAACCTTGCCAATAATAATTGCCAACAGCGAACGGCTCGGCATGGTTCTACAAAACCTTATCAGCAATGCGTTGAAATATTACAACGATGGGCCGCCCCGAATCGGTATATCTGCCGTTCGTCACGGCAAAGAATATGTAGTTAGTGTCCGGGACCACGGAATCGGGTTTGATCCGCAGTACGCAGACCGTATTTTCGGGCTTTTCAAACGGCTTCACCGGTCTGACGAATATCCAGGAACGGGCGTTGGTTTAGCTTTATGCAAGCAGATCATCGAACAGCATGGCGGGCGCATCTGGGCTGAATCGAAACTGGGCCAAGGGGCCACGTTTTCCTTCAGCTTGCCGGACGCCGATCAGCAACGGCCCGGATTTGCCAAAATGAGTAAGGACTCGTCAGGATCAGCGGAGTAGGTCTACGTTTTGTCTTCCAGTTTTCCGACGCTACATACCGAGCCAGTTCAACGCAGGATTCATCTACTGCTCGTTGAAGACAATCGTGGTGATGTGTGGTTGGTAAAAGAAGCTATCGCTTACTACCAAGTCCCTGTTGAAATTCATCTGTTGCAGGACGGCGAAGCGGCTATTCACATGATTGAACAGATTGAGGCCAGTCTCGACGCGCCTTGCCCAGAGTTGATTCTTTTGGACTTAAATCTGCCTAAAAAGACTGGCCGGGATGTTTTGATGCGCTTGAAAGCAAGCGAACGGTGCAAGCACATTCCAGTCGTAGTCATGACCTCATCAGATTCCTTGCGGGACCGAACCGATATGGCCGCTTTAGGAGCAACCAGGTTCTTCCGAAAGCCGCCGGATTATGAGTCGTTCCTGATGATCGGTGATACTTTGAACCAGGTTCTAGCAGAAGATACCCATTTCGAATAGCTATCCCAAACACATCAGCGTTCTTGAGGAAGAAAAGCAGCCAGGAGAAAGACTAAAGGAGCGTTCCAGTTGATCGCCACTTCATTACAGGCGTAGGCTGCTTCCACGTCAATATAGGCTTTGCCGGGCGGCGTACCGGCAGGTATCGCTTTCTCCATGGCGGAATCCTGGCGTCCCGGATTCGGTCCTCCAGCCAGCAATCCTGGCCATGGCGCTACCAGTCCATCCGCAGCACTTAATCGATGGTGAATGTGCTGCACCGAGTGAGAACCGGTTTGAGTTACCCAGGAGAGTGAAAAGGTATTCCGGCCCAGCAAGTAGTGCAGGTTTTCCAGGGCTGCATTCCGGTAGTGCGAGTCCGGGCGCAGCCTGTCAGCGATGAGCAGTTGCATGGAGTAGCCAGCAGCCACGCCGTTTGACCCCCAAATGTAGTTTTTGGCCGTCATCGCGATGCGATAAGGATGCGACCGCATACGCTCGGCTATGGCGTCAGCGGCCGCTAGTGATTGCTGCCGTACTTCCTCCGCTGCCCTTGTATTTTTGCCGTTACCTAACACATACGCCCACAAGGCCAAAGGAGCAACGCCAGACCAAGAAGGAGGATTGTCCGGGCTGATCGCAGGCAGATAGTCGCGGTAATGAGCGGTAAAATAATTCTCATACTCCACTTCGCCTGTAGCGCGAAACAGTTCAGCAGCCGCCCACAGATGCTCATCGCCGCAATGCGGATCACCATACTCTCCAGTACTAATGCCAGAAGGGTTGTGAAAGGTGACATCAGGATTTTGCCGCAACCAGTGCCAGGCGTTTCGGGAGGCAGTCAGGCATCTGTGCGCATACACAGGATCAAAGGCAGCAAATAAGCGTGCGGCCATAGCGGTCACAGCGGCAAAATCAGCCGTGGCGCAGGAGGTTTTAAAGGGCGCTTGACCCGATCCGATCACTAGGCTGGTTAATTGGTCGGCTTCCGGCATGATAAAGCCACAGAAGTGATTGCTGGTCTGTTTGTGCCAGACGCCTCCATCCCCATCCTGCATCGTCAACATCCAATCGATATTCCAGCGCGCTTCGTTCAGCAGGTCAGGCACTTTGTTACCAGATTCCGGCAATTGCAAGCTGACTTTTTCTGTCCCCTGAGGGAACAGTTCCCAGGTCCAAAGCAGGGTGGCGGTTGAAATTCCTGAGTTCACTGTATAGCGTCCGTAATCTCCGGCATCATGCCAACCGTGTGTCGAATTGCGCTTACCCGCTTTGCCGGAGGAAGGATCGTAGGCACCCTCTGTGTGGCAGATCCCGTGTCGGTAACCGGGAAACTCCGGCCCCAGATTCACAACGGTTCCGCAGCGCTGGCCGTAGTATGACCGTGCGGTCAAGTAATAGGCTCTGACGAAGACATCATCCCCCACCTGAAAATTCCAGCTTCGGCCCAAGCCCGGCACATCCAGATAGAAACTTCCCTGTTCTGACAGGCTTGAAAAATCGGCAGCCTGGACCTTATCGCCGGTATCATTATCGAGCACCGTCGCTCCCCAAACGCCGCTGAAGGCGATTGAGTTATCTTTGGTGCGACGCACGAAGAATTGCTTCAGCGAGTCGCTTGATTGGCTGTTCGGCACAACCATCGCAAACTTCGGGGCTTCTGGCAGATAGCCCACCTGATCGATTTTGATCTCCGTTGTCGGCACAGCAGCCAGCGGGAACGCACAAAAGAGCAGGAGAATGCTCCACTTCCGATTCATCATCAATTTCTACACCAAACGTCCATTCAGCGCCGTTCGGCGGCTTCAATGGTTTGTGTTGGATCGGCTCCGCTCCAGGAAACATCGGCTGTCGGGCCGTAAATGGCTGGCACCGGACGGTTCAGGAAGCGCAAGTACACAGACAATTGCGTGCGATGATGCGCTGTGTGCAGGAGACGCCGCCAGAAAACCCAGATGCGTTCGCGGCTGACATCGAAAAAGCTCACCTCTGTGAGCCACCAATCTTCCTCCTGATTGGCTAAGAAGGCGAGTCGCGGCAGGGCCAGATCGCGAAGGCGCTGCCAATAGGCCACAACCGAAACAGACGCCGGGAGAACGTCCGCTGCCGGGGGCTCCAGTACTCCCAGAAATTCAGCGAAGAAACGGCGCTGTGAAAGCAGTTCATGTTTCATGATCTCCTCCACCGTGCTGGATTTTGCGTGAGGACGAAACGGAAGATCTTCTTCTCCAAATAATCGCCAGAGGGAGACCGATTTGTTTGTTTCGCTGGCGTAAGTATTCAAAACATGCTGGAAGAAGCGGTTCCGGGCGTGTGGCACGGCATCGTTTGGGATTGCGGTGAAGGGATAGTGCATTAAGGCCTGCTATGTGGCATCTGCCGCGAATTGACCGGAACATACCCATTCAGCAGTTGCCGGTTCTGTGGATTGCAGTTTACGTAATAGCCTTCATCCGTTCTGGAATTAAATACAGAACTGCCCTTCTTTTCTCCGGTACAGGCGCGTTCAATAGCGCGCAGAATCTCTGCACGGTTTGCCCTCTTAAAGAAAGGCTTGACAGGTTTCAGCCCGTCCTGCGACACATCCTGCTTCATGGGAAGAAAAGAACCGAAGTTGCTGCGCTTGTCAGCGATGCCGCGCTGATCTCCGGCAGAGCAGGAACAGGTAAACAGAAGGAAAGTGATTGTGAAGCCAGCCGGGAATAATTTCATGCGGGAGGTGCTTTTCGCCTCAACATTCATCATGCCATCGACGATAAAAATTTAGGAGTGTCTCCTCAACCAAATGAAACAAGGTTGGCTACAAACGTTGGGCGGCTTGGCAATCCTTACGTTTGTTCCTGTTT
This sequence comes from Touit batavicus, assembly GCA_039877535.1. NCBI lineage: Eukaryota > Metazoa > Chordata > Aves > Psittaciformes > Psittacidae > Touit > Touit batavicus. The sequence goes on from JBCJKO010343330.1 coordinate 3,969, forward strand.
TAACAATTTTGTGCCTTTCACCGGATGTCCATGAATGGGTACGTAACTCCCTGGCGGACCACTCCCGCGAGCAAAACTCCTCAAGCCAAAGGGAGGGCACCAATCCTTCCGAACGGATAAAGCACTATCGACTTCCGGACGCCATCTCCAAAATTGCGGTGGTCTCGGAAGAGGAACCAGATCTTCCCCCTTCGGCCGCCCCTTCCGACTCATCGAGCTTCTCCCGCGCGGTCTTCCGCCTGCAACGAGCGCTGCAAGCCAACCCGGATTGGGACACAAAAGAAATCTTTCATGCTGCCAACAAAGAAGCGCCGGAGAAGATTCCGCCCTGTCCATTTGAGCGGATTGACGGCGAGCAATCAGTCTTCATTCGAGCGGGCAAACACAGTGCAACTGTAACAGAAACGCTGAACCGATGCGCGGCAGCTGTGGAACAGATAACAGGTCAGGAGCACCAAAATTAATATTCGCCTGAGTCTGCCAGTTCGGATGTAGGAGCCAATTTGCCATCATCCGCTAGTTGTTGTAGCCGACTGAGGATTTCAGGTTCGCGCTGGCGGTAGGTGCTGACCCCGGACAGCGGTTCTTCCGCGAGCGTTGAGCCGGCGGAGTTGCGGTAAACCACTGTAAATTCGCCAGGCAAGTTGGTGCTATAGATATCAGCAGTCAAATCAGAATAAGTGAGAGTGCCTATGGGTTGCTCTTCCATACGTATATTCACTTTAGCGGGTTAAGGGCAGGGGAAAAGGTGAATAGTGCCCAAAAATTGCGCTGCTGCTCGCTGGTAATAATTAAAGGTCTTAGGAATAGCAATGTGATATATTGCTTTGTCATATATGGCAACAAAAGCCTTCGACCGAGAACTCAAGAAAGGTAGTACAGAGCTACTGATCCTGTCGTTGATTGAAAACCGGCAGCGGCACGGGTATGAAATCAGCAAATTAATTGAGGAGCGCTCGGGCGGGAAGCTGACTTTTAATGTTGCGACGTTTTACCCGTTGTTGTACCGCATGGAAAAACGCGCACTGATCGAAGGCAAATGGGTGGAAAAACCGGGACAGCGGCGCCGACGGTATTACCGGTTGACAGCGGAAGGCAGGAGAGCGCTTAAAGCCCAGCGCTCAACCTGGAGCGAGTTTGTCAGCGTTATTAACCAAATCATCGGAGCGGAACATGCCTGATTGGAAAAGAGAACTGCAGGAAGTAGTTGAGAATCTCGGGCTTGGTGCGTACCGCGAGCAGCAGATTATTGAAGAGTTTGCACAGCACCTCACTGAGCAATATGACGAACTCGTTGCAAGCGGCACGGCAACGGAGGAGGCGTACGCTATAGTGCTCAAAGATTTGCATAGCCAGGCGTTTAAGAGGGAGTTGCAAGATGCGTTTCGTCAGGCGCCACAGCCCGATCTAGAAAGCGCAAGACCATTTTCGGGATTGTTGAAAGACTTCCGGCTCGGGTATCGGCATTTGCGATTGCGTCCGGCGTTTGCGGTGGTAGCAATTTTGTCTTTGGGACTCGGCATCGGTGCGAATACGGCGATTTTTGAATTGATCGACACAGTTTTGCTACGTACGTTGCCCGTGCCCGATCCGCGATCGCTCGCCGATATAACGATGTCGCATCAAGGGCGTGTGGGGGACAGCGTATCGCGCCAGGATAACTTCTCACTTACAATATGGCGAGAGTTGAAGCGGCGGCAGCAAGCTTTTTCAAGCGTTTCTGCCTGGGGCACCGACCGGCTGAATCTGGGAAGTGGGGGCGAGGTGCAGTATGCTGATGCTCTATGGACCAGCGATGATTTCTTCAATGTGCTGGGAATCAGTCCCAGTGTGGGGCAGTTTTTCTCCGGATTAAACGACGATGTCAATTGCGGAAACCAGGGGATTGTAATTAGTTATTCGTTTTGGCAATCTCATTTCGGTGGACGCGGAAACGTTCTTGGGAGCACAGTTACCATTGCTGGCCAGCAGTTTCCAGTGATCGGAATAGCTCCTGCAGGATTCACCGGCCTTGAGGTGGGAAGGAAGTTCGATGTGATGCTCCCGCTCTGCTCTGAACCGCTCGTAGACGGCCCTAACGCTTGGAGCGCGAGCCCAACAACTTGGTGGCTGGCTGTGATCGGCCGTTTACGGCCGGGATGGTCAATAGTACGTGCCTCCGCACACCTTTCCTCCATGGCACACTCGGTGTTCGAGTCCACTCTACCCACGAGCTATGACGCTATTGCGCGAGAAAAGTATCTACACTTCAAATTAAGCGCAGAACCTGCGGCCACCGGCGTCTCCGAATTGCGCGCACAGTACCAACAACCTCTTTTCGTGCTGTTAGGAATTTCCGGACTCGTGCTGCTGATTGCCTGCTCAAACATTGCCAGCCTTTTGCTCGCCAGAGCGGCAGCACGCCAGCATGAAATGGCAGTTCGCTTAGCGATTGGTGCCTCGCAATACCGAATTTTTCGCGAGTTGCTCATGGAAAATGTTGTACTCGCGGCAGCCGGAACAGTTTTTGGTTTCGTGCTGGCGCGCTTAGTGGTGGCCGCTTTCATTATCGGTATCAGTAAGGATGACAGCCCTCTGTTTCTTTCGATCCAATTTGACTGGCGAATTTTATTCTTTACTGCCGCCTTAACGGTTGGTACCTGCCTATTGTTCGGTTTAGCACCCGCACTTTATGCCTCCCGAGCTAATCCGGGAGATGCAATCCGGCTCAGCAGCAGGAGTTCTACAGCATCTTCGGGAAGCCTTTTGTTGCGGCGGGCATTTGTGGTTGCGCAGCTTGCGTTCTCACTGGTGCTGGTCATCACCGGTCTTCTATTCGTCCAAACATTCCGGAATCTTGCGACGGTAGATCTGGGCTTTGATCCAGACCACGTCTTTGTCGCGGACTTTGACTTTGGCTATCTCAAGCTGCCCCAAGCACAGTTGGCACATGAAACGAAGTTGCTTCGGGACGAGATTCGCGCTATTCCAGGTGTTCAGTCGGCAGCCGACGTGGAGGTAGTTCCGATGAGCGGAAATGGCTGGAACGAGTTCATCGATATTCCGGCTGTCGGTGTGCAGCGCACCGTCGTTTTTTTCAACGCTGCGGCCCCGGATTTCTTCAGTACACTTCGCATCCCGCTTCGTGCAGGCCGTGATTTCAATGATTCCGATACTGCCAGTTCGCAGCGCGTAGCGGTTGTCAACGAAGCTTTTGCCGCCAAACATTTTCCGGGAAAGAGCGTGCTCGACCAAACGATTGGAGTGCGTCAGAACGACGGCAAGCCCAATAAGCTTTTCACAATTGTCGGTGTCGTCGCCAATACAAAATATCGAGCTCTTAAAGAGCAAAACCTTCCAACAGTTTTTGTTCCACGCAGCCAAGGCGCTCTTACCGACACGGACGCAACATTCTTGATTCGCTCGAATCTCGATTTCGCTGCACTGAAACAAGTCCTCAACACTAGGGCTGCGAAGTTTAGCCCGAAGATTGTGTTGCGTTACAACAGGATGCGCGATCCGATTGCGGATGCCCTCAAACGCGAGCGCTTACTCGCAGTATTATCTGGCTTCTATGCAGCACTGGCAGCGCTGCTAGCAACCGTGGGTATTTATGGCGTCGTTTCATACATGGTCGAGCAGCGCAGGAGGGAACTGGGAATCCGTCTTGCACTGGGTGCAGCTGGATCACACATGTTAGGCATGGTTCTTTCCGATACCTTGCGCATGCTGATAGTTGGAGTGGCGGCAGGATTGGTGATGGTTTTCGCAATCGGCCGTGTTCTCGAACAGCTCCTGTTCGGTCTACAAGCGGCAGATCCAGCGACAATCGCTCTCTCCGTTGCGGCACTCTGCGGATTTGCACTCTCAGCTGCTCTGATTCCGGGGTTACGCGCTACGCGTCTTAATCCCATCGAGACACTGCGGCAGGACTAGAAGAACCGTGAGCTTAGCGCCACTTGGATTAGTTCTACGTTCAAGCACGCTACCGTTGCCGTCATTCGTTGTGGCTTCACGTTCTGCGATTGGCGAACGTCTTCGACTTAGTCGGTTCCCTAACCGACATGCCTCTGGCCTTCGCTGGTGGCGGACATAGATGATGATACGTTCGGAATGTAATTCTTGTTCCTACATCATGATTTCAAATGGGTCCACATTTCCTAACCGACAGCGTAGTCTTTCTTCGACCTCTTGAAGTCGCAGATGGTGCGGAGCACCTGGCCGGAGAGGATGAGAAAATAGCCCAGTATTTGAGCGGGGGCAAAAGCAGTGAGAAAACGGTTCAGGCATACATCGAGCAGTGTTTAGACAACTGGCGACATGGTGGATCTACTCTGGCTTTTGGCGTATTCAGTTGCGCAACTTCTGTGCTGGTCGGTTCCGTTGAGGTGAACCTTAGTTTGCCTGTCCTTAGATCTGGGCAAGCGAATATCTCCTATGGCACGTTTTCAGCGTGGCGTGGACGAGGCATTGCTGTTAGGGCTGTACGCTTGGTCTGCGAGTATCTTCGTCAGACTACTAACGTCCAGGAGGCAATCATACGAACCGTGCCCAGTAATGAAGCGTCGACTAAAGTTGCCGTAAAAGCTGGCTTTTCCTTTGAGGGCGTCCGTTACGAAGCGATAGACACACCAATGCTGATTTATTCGCTTCGTCTGCGGGATGGCTGAGTAGGAATCAAAAGAAAGGCTTTGACGATGGATCGTGTCTCTGATTTCAACAAAGAACGCTGGGCGGCGTTGGTAAACGCTCATGCCCTTTTTAGTCGCCCTTGGCTCCACGAAACAAAAGAGTCGGCCCTGCAGCGGATAGATCCTCTGAGTTTGTTGGGCAATCTCAGGGGCAAAGATGTGCTCTGTTTGGCGGGTGGTGGTGGACAACAATCAGTCGCTTTCTCCCTGAACGGAGCACAGGTTTGTGTGTTTGATCTTGCTGAAGGACAGTTACAGCAGGATCGAGAAGCGGCCCTGCATTACGGCTACGCCGTTTCAACAATACAGGGCGATATGCGTGACCTAAGTAGGTTGGCTCCGGAATCTTTCGACATAGTTAGTCAACCTTATTCACTCAACTTTGTTCCTGATTGCCGTGACGTGTTCACCCAAGTTGCGCGGGTACTACGGAAAGGCGGTTTGTACTCTTTCTGGGCAGCAAATCCTTTTGCAGCGGGACTGGGAACTCACTCTTGGAATGGTCACGCCTACGAGGTCATCTCCCTCTATGAACAAAGCGAAGAACTGCAGTATGAGGATGAGGCTTGGGTATTTCCTCCCGATTCGAAAGCTCCAAGACCGCCTGGGCCACGGGAGTATCGTCAACTTCTCAGTACTTTGCTGAACGGGTTGATTAGTTCTGGATTTGCGCTGTTGCATATGGAGGAGGTCCGACAAACACCAGCAAACACCCTGATTCCTGGGGAGTGGGATCATTTCATGGCAGTCCTGCCGCCCTGGTTTAGCTTTCTTGCCCGGCTGAATTAAAGCGCCTGAAAAGCTTAGCATCGATATACATTGATGCGTGCAGGAACTACCTGCTAATTCTGATACGGTCAGATCGAGAGTAGCCAGAGCAAGTGCAAGATAAGCTCGTGTTGGGCTTATGAAAGACAAAGTCATCATAGTTTCGGGCGGTGCCAGCGGCATTGGCGCAGAGATCAGTTCACGTCTCATTTCGGAAGGAGCACGCGTTGCCATTGCAGATCTGAACAGTGAGCAGGCTGCGGCGATAGCAGCGCGTGAAGGGCAAGCGGCCATTAGCGTCGGCTGCGATATCAGCAATCCGGAGCAATGCCAAATGGTTGCGGAGACTGCCCTTCAGCATTTCGGGAGACTGGATGGCGTTGTGAATTGTGCCGGGATCAGCAGGCCGCATGACAGCCTCACCTTACCCTCATCAGACTGGGCGCGCATGATCGACGTACAACTAAGTGGCGCATTTTACTTTGCACAGGCATGCGCCCGGCACATGCTGAACAATGGCGCCATTGTATTTATTACGAGCACAAATGCTGAAGCCGCCTTTCCCCGCCGAGCCGCTTATTGTTCAGCCAAGGCAGGAGTTGCCATGCTGACGAAGGTGCTCGCGATTGAGTGGGCCGAAAAAGGGATTCGTGTGAATGCCGTTGGACCCGCCTATGTGGCAACCGAGATGACGCTGCGTAATATCGCGGCAGGCAACGTGACCGAGGAACAGATTCGGCGGCGCATTCCCTTGGGACGGCTGGCTCAGCCGGTTGACGTGGCCGACGCTGTTTCTTTCTTGTTGAGTGAAAAGGCCAGCTTCATTACTGGCCAATCCTTGTATGTCGACGGTGGATGGTTAGCGTATGGTTATTTCTAACAGGCCCACGGTATCACTCTGACTGCATCGGCTTGGCGGCCTTCAGTGAACCGGCAATGAGGATGTCAACGATACGGCGTGCGCTTTGCTCCCAACCGGGAATTGCCGTGGTGTGAAAAACGCCGACAAGGGCGCGAACGAAGTCGTCAGGGTTGGTGTCGCTACGGAGATCGCCACTGGCTGTCGCACGTTTAACTGACCTGGTAAAAGCTGCGTAGATGAGAGGGCGCGAATCTTCCAGGAGTCGCATTGATCCGCCCGAGACGGTCTCCATAGCAGGAACAATGAGCTTCTTCTCAGAAACGTGATCAATGAAAAGCAGCATCCAGGCGCGGAGAGCTTCAAGCGGCGGCATTGTTTCGGCGGTGCGTTGTTCGGCGGCAGCCAGCTTTTCCACTTCGCTGCGGTAAACGGCTTCAATCAGAGCGTCCCGGGTTGGGAAGTGGCGATAAAGCGTTCCCGGACCAATATCGGCTTGTCGTGCAATCTCGTCAAGGCTGGCATCTCCGCCATCGCGGGTAAACACCT
>JBCJKO010353212.1:0-10778 GCA_039877535.1 Touit batavicus
TGATCCAGTCCGAGACCATGGAGAAGAATGATCGCCTGCTGGTCTGATTGTGATGTACCACCATCAACGAAGGCAAGCCGAACCTCGCCACAACGAACAAAATCCATGTGCATCTAAGTCCTTCTTTAAGTTGGTAAGCTGCAATCCATGATCGTTACCCAGGACAGCTACCAGCAGTTCCGGGTTCTGTTGCCGCTAGCTTCTGGTTATTGATTAACGACTTACATTTGATTTTGCCTTCACTTGGCGACAAGAGTGGGAAAGCTCATGGGGCATCAAGAAATAGGTGTTTACAGGAAACCTTCGTAACCCACTACCGAAAATCGCAGATTTGTCATTAATTATCTAGCTGCAACAGAACCCTGCTCAGTGTGCTTTGCTGTTCTCTTCAAAGATCTGCGCAGCCTTACTGACAGGGCCTTCAAATTTGACAATTGATAGCTTTCCCTTATCCACAACAAAGACCAAGTTGCGGCCACTATCTACGGTATAAGCATCCACTTTTGAGAACTGCTTTGCAACAACCGGAGAGGCATTGCCGGTGATGACGGTGAGTTGTTGAGAGGAGTCAGGCGCTCCAGTCGCTACAATGATGTTGGGACTGACGGGGCGTAATTTAAGTGGTGTGGAACCAGCACTCAACCTGAGTTGATGAGCTACTTTTGGATTTTTAGGATCGGTTACATCAATTAGTGAAAGGGTGTTATCCAGGTAGGCGACATAAAGAACAGACAAGCTCGTCTGATTGCTCCTGACAAAAAGATCTGTCACCTTTTGGTTGGGCAAACTAATTTCACTCAGGGTTGTGCTCTTGCTTTCAGACTGAGTTGCTTCATCTTGCGCTAAGGCTGCGGGAGGATAACAGGCTCCGGCAAGCAGGCCCAAAAAGATAAAAAGAACAGGCGTGGTGACGTAGGATCGTTTCATAGTTGTGATCATCTGCTTGCTAGAACACACCAAGGCTGTCCTTATTCCATTTACCGACAAGTTCTTACTTGGACTTCATTCCTTCAGTGGTGTAGCAAAGGGCAGTGTTTTCATTCCTAATTTTGTGCAGTGTCCGACAGCAAGTGTTCGTGCGACCAGCTAAGCTCATAGCCAGAACGGAGCAAACTTTTACCTCTCGACCTCATTGTGTTACTGACAGTGTTAGTTGATGTTATGTCTCACTTAGATCTAACGACGTGCGTTTGGCGATCCTGAGATGAAAGAGGAAGAACGAGTATAGTTTGGGAAGGAATCGTTCTCGCCCTTAGTTAAGGAATAGCGACATCGGTACCGTGTCCACGCTCGCGAGATAGAACCAGAGAAGTGGCCTGTGAGAACGGCTGATCGCATGCTTTAACAAGAAGTGGTGAGGGAAAGGTACTTTTCAGCAGTACCAAACCGGAGGAAGAGCCTGAGTAACGAAAAGTGACAGGTGTTGTCAGCCACGGAATCTTTTTGCTTCATCTTGATGCTTATTTTGTTAACGTTTTATCTTTGCCCATCGGTCCCGTAGGGCCGATTAGAGGAGTTGTTCCCGCACCGCTTGGCTGAGCGTTGCCACCACTGGTCGGAAGCCGAGATGACGGCTCAGAGTGGCATCGGCACGGCCCCACCACGGATGGTTTAAGGCCGGACTGGACCACTTGGCAAGAATACCCCGCTAAGCAGTGGCAGAGCAATCTCATCGTGCTGGCGGTAGCCAGTGGCTGGCTAAGCTGGCAGAATGTCCGCTCCTCATCAACTCACCGAAGCACAACGCGAACTCTTGTTAACCGGCCATTACGCCTTTTCCCATCGCGAAATGGTTCGCCATTGGTTCTTGTCGGCCGAGGATCTGAAACGAGTCAATCAACGGCGCCGGGAACATAACCGATTAGGCTATGCTGTTCAACTTTGTCTGCTGCGGTATCCAGGCTGGTCCTTAAAGCCTGCCGAGCGGGTGCCGCCCAATTTGCTCCGCTATGTGGGACAGCAATTAGGGGCGGAAGCTGCAGAGTTTGTTGAGTATGCCCAGCGCGACAACACCCGCCAGGAACATGGGCAACTGCTCATCCAGGATTACCGCTTCCGGTCTTATGAAGCTATTTACACTCCGCTTCTGCAGAGACATCTGGAGGGTGAAGCCTTGGCGACGGATTCCGCTTTCGCCTTAGTGAAATCTGCTCTGGAGTGGTTACGTGAGCGTCGGATCATCTTACCCGCGCTCGCTACCATCGAAGCGCTCGTGCGTTCGGTACGCCGCCAAGTCGAGCGCGAAGTGTACGAGCGATTGTTCGGCCGTTTGACGGAGAGCCAACGGGCGGAACTCAACAAGTGGCTAGAACTCGGGCCCTCGCACGGCAGTTTATTGGGTTGGCTGCGGCGTGTGCCTCATACCTGCTCAGCCGCGGGCATCCTCGATCTACTTCAACGTCTTCAGCGGGTTCGTGATGCCGCTCTTCCGAGCCAGATGACGGAAGGGATAGCGCCTCCTCGCCTGGATCAACTGGCGGCCCGCGGCGCTCGTCATAGTGTGGCCCACTTTCGCCGTTTCCCCGCTGAAAAGCGCTATTCCATTTTGGCGGCTTTTCTCCTCCGCATCGCTGAAGAGTTGACCGACCGCGCTCTCGACTTCCATCGTCGGCTGATCGCTCGCCTGTTCCGGGAGGCAGAAAACCAGCAGTGGACGGAGTTTGTGCAACAGGGTTCAGGTGTCAATGAAAAGCTGCACAACTACGCTCGTTTGACCGCTGTCATTGGACAGGCCCGTAAAGAACACCGCCCTCTGGAAGAAGCCATTGCGGAAGCGTTCGCTTGGGAGGCACTGGAGCGAGATGGGCAGGAGGCCGCCCGCTTAGCTCGACCTGCTGGAGAAGCGTCGTTCCAGAATTTTCGGGCTCAGTTTCCGTCTTTTCGTCAATACACGCCGAAGTTTCTGGAAGCGTTCCAGTTTGAAGCCATTCCAGCCTATCAATCACTGCTCAAAGCTTTGGACACATTACGTGCTGCTAACCGACAACAACAAAGTGAGATTCCCTCTGACGCCCCGCGTGCCTTTGTCAAGCAGAAGTGGGTCCCCTTTGTTTTCACGGAGAGCGGGATTGACCGCTGTTACTACGAACTATGTGCCCTCTCTGAACTCAGCTGGGGACTCAAGTCCGGTGACATTTGGGTGCGAGGCAGTCGTCGCTATCGCAAATTTGACCACTACCTTATTGAATCTTCAATTTGGGCCCAGCGGAAAGAGAGATTTCTCGCCCAAGCTGAGCCCTCGCTCGACGGAGAAACGTATCTTCGAGGTCGGACGGAACGGTTGGATCAGCAGCTACAACAAGTGGCTACCCTCATGCGACAGCATCAACTACCAGAAGCACGCTTAGAGGGTACGCGCCTGGTGCTTTCTCCGTTGACCCGCTCGGGACTCGATCAGGCAGAAAAATGGACGGAAAAACTGTATTCCCTGCTGCCTCGGATTTCCTTGACTCAATTATTAGAGGAAGTCGATAACTGGACCCAGTTCACCAAATCCTTCACCCATCTCTACACAGGGCAACCCACCACAGACCGGTCTGGATTATTGACCACGATTTTGGCGGATGCGACCAATCTGGGCAAGACCCGGATGGCCGAGGCGACTGAAAAGTACACCGCTGATCGATTAGCTTGGATGGAGGATTGGTACTTTCGCGAAGCCACCTACTCCCATGCTCTGACGGTCCTTATCAAACGACAGAGTGAAGTTCCGCTCGCCTCCCAGTGGGACCGGGGGCGTACCTCCTCCTCTGATGGGCAAGCCTTCCCCATTGCCTTCCGTAAACCCGTGCTCGCGCAGACCAACGCCAAGTACGGCCGTGATCCGGTCGTTCTGTTCTATACCCACATCTCGGATCGTTACACGCCGTTTTATGCGCAAGCTATTAGTTCCACGGTCCGGGATGCCACGTACGTGCTGGATGGGCTGCTCCACCATCAAACAGATCTTGCCATTGAAGAGCACTACACCGATACCTCCGGTTACACGGATCATATTTTCGCCCTGTGCCATTTATTAGGTTTTCGATTTGCCCCGCGCATTCGGGATCTGGGCGACCATCGCCTCTTTTCGTTCGAGAAGCCTTCGCAGTACGAGGGCCTTAAACCCCTCCTGGGTGGCAGGATCCATGTACGCACAATCCGCGAACACTGGGATGAGATCGCTCGCTTAATTACCTCCTTACGGCAAGGCACGGTGAGCCCGTCCTTGCTGGTGAGTAAACTGGCTGGCCACCCGCGGCAGAACCATTTGTTTGTGGCCCTACGGGAGATCGGCCGCATCGAACGATCCTTATTTACGCTGGAGTGGCTGCAGAATCCCGAACTACGTCGGCGCGTTACGGCGGGGCTTAACAAAGGTGTCAGTTTTCTTAGATCAGTAGATTTTCCGAAAAGACATAGCTGATTTGCCTTGATGAGTAGACTGAAATTGCTCCCTCGGCTCTAAAACCAGCCATTACACTGCTCGAAACTGTTGTTAATTAATCTACCGATTGAGGGTAAAGTCTACTGATCTCAGATCAGAAGCGATGGACAGCTGATATGTAATGGGAAAGCAGATCAAATACTTACGAAACAGGCGAGTCTACTGATCTAAGAAAACTGACAATATTGCTCGGAATTGTTTTCAACTCGCTCTCGTAACTAATAATTTTTCTAGCATAGCGTGATAGACGGGTATGGAACTCGCACCACAATAACTTCACCTCAACTAATGTTTTTTAGTTATAATTGTGCGGGGTATTTTCATGCTCACACGCCTCCCTTTCCTCTTCACGCTCCCCTGTCTATTCGCTGGCTTTCTCAACGCGGCCAGCGATCCGTTTTGCGGCCAATGGAAGATGAACCCGCAAAAAAGCAAGCTCAATGGTCAACAGATGAAGATCGAAGATCTGGGCAACAACAAATTCAGATTCAGCTTCGGTAACGGTTCTGATGCTGTCGTTGCGAACGGCACTGACCAGCCTGTTCGTTATGAAGTCACTATGTCGCTCACCAAAGAGGGCGCCAACGGCTTCAAAATTGTTTATAAAAAAGATGGTAAAGTCATCAGCTCGCTGACCCTCACTCTTTCGGCGGACGAAAACTCTCTCACAAATAAAGGAACCACCACGAAACCTGACGGTAGCACCTCCACTTATGAAAGTTTGAGTAAGCGAGTTGGCACTGGTTCCGGTTGGTCGGGAACGTGGGAAAGCACCAACGTTCAATTTAGCTCACCTGGCGAGTGGGACATCAGTCCTTACGGCGCACACGGCTTGACTTTCTATACTCCTGACTATAAAGACACTCTCCACCTAAATTTCGACGGCCAGGAGTATACCGAAACAGGACCCTATGTCGCGACAGGGTCGACTTCCTCAGGCCGCCGCGTCAACGCGCACACGCTGGAACTCACCGACAAAATCAAGGGCAAGGTCATGGATCACTCCAAGATGGAAGTGTCTCCGGATGGCCGCACTCTCACGGTGACAATGCAATCGACGGGACAGTCCAACCCACAGATCGGAGTCTATGAAAAAATGTGATTAGGCAAAGCAATAGTTACTAATTCAGAAGCAATTGCTTAAGCGTGGCTTCCAGTGGCAGAGCACTGTTGGGCTGTGACTGTCTTCCGATTTGGACAACAATAACAGGGACAAATAGCAGGGCCAGTACAAAAAACTTGTCCGGCCCTGCTCTTCTTATCGGTTGTAAATGTAACCCTGAATGTAAACCGGTCCCCCATTGTTGGCTACTACCGGTACTTCGTCACTGTAGAGCGTCAACAAATTGGTGAAAAACCAGATGCTGCTCCCCGCCAGCGCGTAGTTGGGACCAATCAGATTCGGGATCGCATCGCCGCCGTTCAGTTGCGTCGTGACGCTCAGGCTTGCTTGCCCCGTCGGAAAGGTACCTGTCGCCGTGGGAGTCAGCGGTGTCGCGGAACCACTGATGCTCTGGATGACGAGCCGTTTTCCGGGCGCTAAGGTGAAGCCGGTGGTACAAGTCGGTAAGCTTCCCGTAGTTTTTGGACAGGAATACTGGAATGCGACCGGGGCATAGCCTGTTAAGTTACTCAGCAGGTCAAAGGCAGGGGCCTGCTTCACAGCCAACGGAGACAAGCTGGCTGCGACGAGTGTCAAAATGGGAACAACAGTGCGAACACTCATCTCTAATCGTCATAGATTGCCCTGTTGAGCAAAGTAGAACAACTTACCCCTGCGGTTTACAATTCTACATACAAACAGCTGATTTCACTTGCAGGCGAGCGTGGTTAGTGCTTTACACAATTGGCAAAATCCTGGTTTGCTCTCCGGCCAGAGCACATCCTGAACCTTTCAGCCGTTTGCCTTGCGCATGAAGCAAATAGGCAGCCTTTGTCAAACAGCAACTTGATGCTCAGTGTTTTGAAAGCGGTATCCACTCCAGTGGTAATTCTATATCGTTTCTATGGTTCCCATGCAGCAAAGCGGCTCGATACCGACGATAAGACTCGTCCGCAATCTGAAAGACCCGATGCACTTCTCGCAATTCCAATAATGTCTGAGAAGCAAGGTCCACAATCATGTTGATCTTATTACAAGACAAACTCGGAACGTTTATCAATATCTCGCAGATTTACTGTTCCTAGTCAGCTCCACTGCCTGTACCGGTACGCTTGCGCTGCGCGTCCCCTACTGACTTTGCGTTTCAGCTGTCAGCCTTTGCCTTTTCTCCCCACGCTACGCTTCGGTGGTAGAGAGTTTTCAGGCTGATTTAGCACTTCGTTAGTACATAAACGGTGTCGGGGCAGAAGTCTTTTTACAGCGCAAGACTCTGCCCCTTCATACCTTATCCGTCTCTTCACCAATTTCACTTACAAAAAAAGCCGCTAGGGTAAACGAGCGAGTAGATCTCCCCCTATCTAGTGAGGCTAGGATGTGGCTTAAACAGAAATCCTGGAACTGTGTAGGATGCGCCACGTTCTTAAAAAAGAAACCCGCTTTTTGACGAGATCTCCCCCTTGCTATTCGCTGTGCTTCCGCTCGCTTGGCTCTGCCTAGAAAGGCAAAGGGGCACCGTACAAGGCCCGAGGAGGATAAGGTGAACTTCTTTGGCCAGCGAAACTGACAGCCAGTACCTGGAGAGCCCTCAACCCAACGCAGCGAACGCTGGTGCGTAGTCAACCTTTCCTTGCCAGACGGAGACGGCACCGTTGAGAGAAAGTAACATCCAATGGGGACCAGCGTAGGGTGACGTGAAACCGCTTGCCAGGGAGGGGTCAAAACCGAACCGCTGATAATACCCCGGATCACCTAGAACGAAAATGCCCTGCCATCCAGCCTGGGTCGCCCGCGTCAACCCCTCGCGGATCAACTGGCTCCCGATGCCGAACCCTTGCTTTTCAGGCAGAACCGCGACCGGGCCCAAGCCGAGAGCTTTAAAAGGAGCAGACAGTTTTGAGTAGAGCACCTGCCCGACAATTTCGCCCTTCTCGACAGAAACGAGGGACATGGCAATATCCCCAGCGGCCCGGAGCTGATCGACCAGATTGGCCTCCAGAGATTGGGGAAAGGCCGCTTCCAGCACTTTGCGAATGCCAGGAATATCAGCTGGTTGTTCGTTTCGGATCACCATGCGGTCAACTCTTCTGAATTTATTAGTAGTCAAAGACTATTCATTTTTCCTAGTTGAGTACCGAGACCCTCAATGAACAATTGCAAACCAAATTCAAAGGAGCTCTCGCCCCCCTGACGCACGCTTTGGGTCAAAGCCCGACGAAGTGGAGCGAGCTCGGTCGAAGTCTTTTGTTTCGCGGCGATCTTAGGGTTTTTGTACGCTTTCCGTGCTTGCTCTTCCAACACACAACCTAAGGTGTATTGGCCACTGGCATAGAGCGCCATAAGAGCGTGCTCCTGGGCAAAGCCAACACGCCTCAAATAAGCGATTTTGGGTGCCAGTCGGGCCAGATCCGCTTCACCGGGACGCGTGCCGGCATGTAGACGGGCGCCGTCCCGGTAGGCGAGAAGGGAGCAGCGGAAACTGCGGGCATTTTCGGCAAACCAGGAACGCCAATGATCTAATCTTTTTGGTACCGGCAATGTATGCCACCGGGAGGTAATCTCTTCTGCCATCGCTGAGAACAGCTCCGCTTTGTTGCGGAAATACCAATACAGCGCGGGCGACTCGACCCCGAGCCGTTGAGCTAGGGCACGGGTCGAAAGCGCATCGAGACCCTTCTCGTTGAGGAGATCAAGAGCTGTCCGCAGCACATCTTCACGTGAGATCTTTGCCATAAGCGTTATTTATCAGTGATAAATTTAATAACGGGCGTTTGGTGGAAGAGCCATGACCAGGACACAAACAGAAACAACATCCGTTCTTGTGGTGGGCGGGGGCTTGGTTGGTTTGGCGACCGGTCTTTTTTTGCAGCATCAGGAGATCCCTTTTATTCTCGTTGAGCAGAATGCGCAAGCCACTCCGTTGCCTCGTTCGCGCGGCGTTCATGCGCGAACCATGGAGCTGTTTCGGCAGCTCGGCTTAGAGGAAAATGTCAAAGCGGCGGCGCAAGCGGCGTGGAAGATCGGCGGCTTTGGGGGAGCGCGCCGTGGTCCTAACCTGTTAGCCTCTGTGCCCTTGCCGCATGTCGCTGTTCACACGCTCACCAACACGGTGTCGTCGCCGAGCGCCTTTTGTGCCTGTCCGCAAACGCAATTGGAACCCGAACTGCACCGTCCTCTTTCGGATCGCGGAGGGGATATCCGCTTCGGCCACCGCCTCCTTTCTTTCCGGGAAGAGCCGACGGGCCTGGAAGTTTTGGTCGAGAACCTGAACGGCCTCCAGTATCTAGTGCGCTGCCAGTACTTGGTCGCGGCCGATGGTGGCCGTAGTACGGTGCGGCGAGAACTGCACATAGGAGCCGAAGAGACGCCCGCCGAACGGCATTACGTCAACATCTTCTTCCGCGCGAACCTGACGGATCGCATGCCGGATCGCACCTTCAGTCAATGCGAGATCCACAACGAGCAGGTACGCGGTCTGTTGATCTCCAAGGACAACGCCACCGAATGGTCTTTTCACCAGGAGTATGACCCCGCTGTAACAGACACCCACCAGTGGACTCATCAGGAACACATACGCTCGGTGCGAGCAGCGTTGGGAGATCTCAGGCAGCCGGTCGAGATCCTTGCCACTACCATCTGGAGCACAGTCGTACGGATCACGGAGCGGTACCGGTCCGGTCGCCTCTTTTTCGTGGGCGATGCGGCGCACGTTATGCCCCCGTGGGGCGGGTTCAACGGCAACACCGGAATTGCTGATGCCCATAATCTGGCCTGGAAGCTCGCCGCTGCCCTGAAAGGGTACGCCTCTGACGACCTGCTGGACACCTATGAGCAGGAGCGCAAACCCATAGCGGTACGAAACGGAAAGCAGGCACGGCTACGAAGCGACTTCGAGGCGCGCTTCGATATCGAGACACCAGACAATCAGGAAGCTTACACACAATTACTCGATATTGGAGCGCTTCTGATGCGTCATCGCTATATTTCATCAGCGGCCGCCCCGGTAGGAACAGCGGACCAAGCGGTAACGGAGCTGGTGGCGCAAGTGGGCACCCGTTTCCCCCATGCCTGGATCGAGCAGGATGGAAAGCGGAAATCCACCCTGGATCTGTTTGGCAGGAACTATGTGTGGCTCTTGGGGGCATCGGCGCCAGCAGCCGAAAACAGGCATCCCTCTATCTCCCCGGCGACACCCGTTACTGTATACCAGGAGGGCAAAGACTTCCACCTCAGCGACGACGATCTGAATTGGTGTCAGCTCACCTCGCTAGCAAGTTCCAGTGCGGTGCTCATTCGACCCGATGGTTACGTGGCAAGCCGTTATGGACAGCTTGCGAAGGGAGACCTGGCCCTGTCATAAAGGGCTGTACGCGGCTAGGAGCAAATCGGTTGAAAAACGAGCTTGGTGGCATGGCTGGCTCGCCCAATTGACGGCCGACCAGAAAGGGACTAGAGAGGTTGTCCAACTACCCTGCGGTAACGTCCAAAACGATTTTGACTTAACGACTGACCTTCTCCGCATCGTCGTAAGCGCGCCGGCTCTGCTCGATGCGTGGCAGGTTGTCGACGATCCAGCGATTGACACTCTGCAGCGCTGTCAACAGGCCTCCACCCATTTCGGTCAACTCATATTCCATGCGGGGTGGCACTTCGGGAAAGTAATGACGTAACACCAGGCCGTCTCGCTCCAAGTGGCGTAGGGTAAGCGTGAGCATACGCTGCGTGATCCCACTCATCTCCTTCTGGAGTACCGAAAAACGGGTTCGATGTCCCGAGGCCATCGCGATACGCCACAGCACCATGACGGTCCATTTGTCGTTGAGCCTGGCACAAAGGCCGTTCGAGTAATCCGGTTTGAAGCGGAGCTCGCCCGGTGCCTTTTCTTCAGCCCTACCGTCACCAGAGTCATCCAGCAGTATCATGCGTGTTCCTTAGGCTGAAGAATGTGCCGTCTTCCCAAGCTTGAAAATGCGACATACCATTGTTTCATGACCGGCCGTCAAGGCGAGTCAGGAACACGGAGGAATTGTGCCGAACATCATTCGCTTCCACGAGGTGGGGGGTCCGGAAAAGTTGCTGCTGGAAGATCTCCCTTCTCAGCAGCCTGGCCAGGGCGAGGTCCGATTGCGTGTGCAGGCAACGGGGCTCAACCGCGCGGAAGCACTTTTTATACGCGGCTCCTACTTCGAAAAGCCCGCCCTGCCCTCGCGCCTCGGTGTGGAAGGCGCCGGAGTGGTTCAGGCAGTTGGTCCC
>JBCJKO010363381.1:0-10708 GCA_039877535.1 Touit batavicus
GTTGGTACTTCATGGTTCCCGGCCAGTCGTTTGTCCTCTACTCGCGACTGCATCTGGTGATGCATAATCCGAAATTTCTCCGTGTCATTTTGGTCGTCATCATCATTTCTACCATTGTCTTGATCATTCCGGTCACCACTCTCACCTTCAGCACTGTTTACATCAACGATGCTGCTGTCAACGAGGGGTTCAACGTTATGGAACGGTTCCAGGTGACATACTTTTGCGTGCAGGAAATTTTCTTGTCAAGTCTCTACATTTGGGAAACGATTCGTCTATTCAGGCTGGATCCGCTTAAAGATCATCGCCGATCCCAAATCAAGTACGAGCTTCTTGCTATTAATCTCGTTATCATCGTCATGGATATCGTTCTTTTGGTCATGGAATTCATCAACTGGTATATCATCCAAACCACGCTGAAGGCGGCTGTCTACAGCATCAAGCTGAAGCTGGAATTCGGTGTTTTGAGCCGGCTCGTTTCGTTTGTCAAAGTGCATCGCCCTGGAGGCAGTTCGACCGAAACAGACGAATTCCCGACTTTTGTGAACCCGTCCCACGTCACCACCGATATCACCCATGCACCACAGCTTAACGATAATTCATTACATCCGCGTCGGATTTTTGGAGGTATTTCCACACCCAGCTTGTCGGTTTCCAGACGAAGTGATCATTTGAGCCGTACTTCCGAGGCCCACGACACAGAGACGTAGGTATGCTTGGAGAGGGAAAGAGAAAGAGTATTTATTGCATATTTTCTTCTGGATTACTCAGGACATCCATCCAGAGACATGGCAGACGCATCTCGAGACTGTTGGCTCGATTGATCTGTGCCGCATAGGCATACTGCTACGAATATTTCTACACTCTCAGTCTGGAGATCTACCCTGCTCCGCCTTGATCGAGTTTCTGGTGCAACGCAACGTGGGATTTTGACAGAGCGCAAAGCCTTTTATTTAAACTCGCGCCTCTCTTCGCACCAGCCGTTCAGATGCTTTGGTCGCAACGCCATCGAGCCTGTATGATACGGTAGAGACCAGATTCTCCTGTCGTTGTTGGTGACTGGCCGTCGAAAGACACCGCGAAGGTCACCCTGTAACGTCCGAGCCTCGATGGTCATCGTCGGAAAACCGTGCCAAGAGAAAGAAGCGATGCTTTCTTCCATTTCCGCCAGATCTCCTGGAGACATCATGTGTCCTTCTGGCCAAATGGAATTATATCCACAACCAGGCAGACGCGGGATTTTCTATGGAGAATTTACTTCTTATGAACGGGGAAGTTCAAAGGATCTGATGCTCTTCCGATTTAGCTACGGAACGACTTCATACATACGACGAAAACAACCCGAACGGAAATCCAAAAAGATTGGAAATAGTCATTCTTACTTGTTCTGAGCCGTTACGAGTAGCAGTTTGCTTTGACGCAACAATTCCGACGTCGATATTGGAAAGAAAACGCTTAACGCTCCCTTCCATTACAGCCAACGAGGCTTATAAGAGGTTCATGTCTGAGGTCTATCGAGCCGTGCACTTCACCTTTTTCCGCTGCGTTACTTAAGGTCAAATTATTGGCTTTATATCGCCACCTGGGCCAGTTTGGATGCACACCCTGCTGCCGTTTGGTATATAGGCGCTGGTGTAGCGCATGTGGTATGGCATACGTTGTCTATATTTTATACAACTATGATGTATGATGTTTCTCATAGTTAAGTATCGGGGAGAATAATCTATTCATCTGCAGTTCTTTACACATATATATGTTTAGTGTTTACACTGTTACCCTCCTGTTCCTTGCTGTTTTGTCTATCCAGCTCTCATCCATGGCGAGCAGAACCGGGATCACATAAGCGACAGTTGCAAGCTTTCGAAAGACCACGGAATGAAATACTTTTGTATATGCTGAGGCGAATAAAATGAATTGTTAGAACGCTGGAAGACTCGGAGTTCCCCAGCGGAATAGCATGTGGAGGATTGAATATAAAATAAAGCATATTGAACCCTAAATACTCGTCCTCGGAAACCCCAAAGGCCCAAATCCCCGAAACATAACATTGAAGGCCCAATATCTAGTGATCGGAAGAGCAGAGGGTTAAAAGCAAGGATCAAATTGCAATTTAATCCGCAAGGGCTGATCATTTAACTTGTCCTCTTTTGTTCAATCTTTCCAGTGAGAAACCAAAGACCGCCGCCAAAAGCTGTACAAGAGGAGATGTACCCAAACAGACTAACTAAACTAATTCTTTATCTCAGGTCGGACTGTGGCCTTCTGTCTATAATCGACTCCAAGCCAGAGCAGGTCTGGGCGACTGTAGTGACCATGGACATCCAAGAGAGCCTTGGTTTTGAATATCTCCTCATACTCCAGGTCAGCGATGACTAGACCTTCTTCTTCCTCGGGGAGATCCGGCGTGATTTGGCGCCCATCGGGGGCAATGATGCATGAAAAGCCGCCTCCTGGAAACTGATACAGCTTGCCGTTTCCAAGTTTCATGCAATCCAGAGCCGCTTGGCTGTAAACAGACGACGCTATAACGACAAAACAGTTGCCTTCAATAGCGTGCACCATTGAAAGCGCGCGCGCCCCTGTGGTCTTTTCGTTAGCATGGACGCTTCGGACACAGACAGCAGTTACTACGCGTGTGGATTTGACTAACCTTCACGGCATTGCGAGTTGACTGCAGACTTCTCAGGAAAGGCGCCGTAATAGTTCATCGGGGGCCACGCAGCCACATGGATTTCCTCGCCTTGAGAGTAGGTATGATAGCGCAGCAGAGGCTGTGTATGCTCCCAGCAAGACAGCGCCCCTACTTTACCAACGCCGGGTTCATTGACAACATTCAGAAGCGAACCACCGCCGCCATCCCCGTAGATGGTGCGCTCAGCATGCGTTGGCTTGATCTTACGACGGTGCATCTTGATCTTACCATCCTTTCCAATGAATGACTGCGCAAGATACAGCGAGTTGTTGTCGTTCTCGGAATAACCCAGGCTTACTGAGACCTTGTTCGAAGCAACACACTCGCAGATTCTCTCCATTTCAGGCGAGTTTTGTCTCAATGAATGTTTCATGTAGTTCTGCACCATTTCGAACTCGATCGGTCGCTCCCTTCAATGGATAACACGGTCAGCAACGATATGGCTACTAGTATTAATATCTTGGCTCTTTTCTCTCTCCCTCTCTCCCTCTCTCTCTCTCTCTCCCTCTCTCCCTCTCTCCATGTACTCACCATATCCATCCGGGATACATAGGAATCCAGACTTCGGGGAAAGCGATCAAGTCGCACCCTTTACTGGCGGCTTCTTCGATAAGTTTGCAGGTCTTCGCGACAGCGCCTTGCAAATCAAAGTAGACGGCTTCGGCTTGTACGGCAGCAACGCGCACCGTCTTGTCCCCGGATGAGAACTCAACGTCCGCCATTTTTGAGATTGAGAATGATGCAACGCTTGAGAAATGATTTGTTAAAGGCCCGTTTGCTTGTGTTTTCTTTTTTTGTTTGAAAATCATTGCTATGTATTAGTATATATATATATACTAAAGCGTGGATACGAGACCGGAGATGGATGCGGTTCGACATCGGCTCCGCCAGCGCTTCCACATCGCTTCCACATCGCTTCCACATCGCTTTCATATGGCCTTCGGAGGTAAAGGCGAATGCACTCGGCGAGAGAGAGTTCAGGCAACCCTCTTCGAAGAGCAGTGCATTGCATTGAATTCCGTGCACTACGCAATCAAAATCCGCAAGCAAAGCGCAGAGATGTTGTACGACGAAAAGAGACTCGAAAATACAACGAGAGTCTTGGGGCCGCCTTCAATCCTGGGAGTCATTTAAAGAAAGGATAAACCAGCCGCTGAAGAAGTGCATGTAAGTTTATTCCTTGCGGACGCGGACGAAGTGCTTATCGTGAGCTGAGCCTGGTTGAGTCTCCTTTGGAATTATCCTCTAACAAACCTCGTTCACAGATGCCTATATAAATCATCCAAGTCACCGTCTCCAGTAGGTTCATTTACTATTATATTACATTTTTTTCAAGCAGGGAAATATTCATATCGAGCTCTCCGAATTAATCTCTTTCTACATATCTAAACCCATCCATCTCAATTGCCTGGGCTACATATATATATGATGGCTCCCCGAAGCTTCCCCCTGCGTCAACCGCCGAACCACAAGACTAAACCCCTCTGGATTGCCAAGTTTCCAGAAGACCAAAAGTGTGTCTTTACGGCTTATGTTGGGATCCAAATCCATGGTCAACCAGAGGGGAAAGATTCCCAGTCGATGACTGAGTTGCTGTCCCAGCCACACGCCGCGATTCGAAGATGGCAGGAGAACCCAGAGCACGCACCGCTAGCATTCGAGCAATTCCAAGTGATCGATGACGGACCTAGTCAAGAAACAGTATCAGATGCTGGCTCCAAGCTAAGCCAAAAGGCATCGACAATCTGGGTGTGCTTTTGGACCGATGAGGCAAAATACAGAGCCGCCATCAATGGCCTCAGCCTACCGAAAATGTATTCAGCTTTAGATTCCTCCGTGAAACCCTACATTGGGCTGTGGATCGAGTCTTTCCCCAGCCAAACATCCCGTTTGGAATCTTTTCACTTCGATGCGGACTATCTTCCAGGAATGGCACGCCTGCCTACCACCACCACACATCAGCATTCGTATACCGGATACTGGGGCGCGATGCGAGATCGAATCTCTGGGTCTGCGAATGATTTGTTTGAAGCGGACACCGGAGCCTGGTTCAAAAACCCAAACGGAGAGTCAGAACAGGAACTGGAGGCCGCGGTCTCTTTTCGTGGCCAATCTGGCACCAGAGAGGACTCTCCCCCTGGTCTCCGTACTACTAGGAGTACCCTGGGCTTTTCCATAACTGGCACAAACCCGCATAATATGATACACGTCCGCTCGGGTCAGTTCTGGGCCCGATGCTCCGAGAAGGAGACTGCTGCTTATTTGGAAAACCTTGAGCCAAAACTTCACGAGGCATTGGCCTATCTGTGGAAGGACCCCGAAGATAACGGAGCCATCGCCCCCAGGTATCTGCAAAATATCGACACCGAAACCTTTGAGAGCAAGACGGCGAAGTCATCGAGCATTGACTTGAAGCCAAGGTTGGAATCTTGCGGGGCTTCCTTTTTCAAGAACATGACCGATCTCGAAAGATGGACCGCGAAGCATCCATCCCATCTAGCTCTTCACGCTCGCTTTATGAAACATGACAGAACGTTCAAGGACGATCTGCAGATCAGGCTGTGGCATGATGTAACTGTGTTGGAAGGGGGAGAGGCGGTCTTTGGGTACGTTAATTGCACGCAAGGCACAGGATGTCTGAACGGGATGATTATGGAAGAAAAGAAGCCCGTTTCTTAAGTTGGAACTCTTTTTTTTTTTTTTTTTTTTTTTTTTTTTTTTTTTTTTTATTTTGGCTTAATCCACACGAACTACAGAGTAGTTAATCCAAATCATTTATTGCTCTGTTATTGGAGAAGAATTAGATTCATTCTAGATAGTAACGAGGAAGCACTCTAAATGCGCGGAAAAAGCCTATATCAAAGATATCTATCGCTGTAAGATGTAAACCCTCATTCGTCTCGGCGAATTGTCTGTTTCTTTCCCTATCTTGGGCTCTCTACTCCCCGGAAACCGTTTATCAACGATAACCCCCAACCCCCCGCTAACCCCCCTTAACCCCCTTCCCTTACCTTACTACCTCGATACCTTGTGCTCACTCGACTATCACGGCTGTATCAATCCTAGTACTCCGTACTCTCTTGCACACTGATCTGCTGTGCCGAAGATTCTAAGACCCTCATGTCCAATCGAGAGACGAACGCTGCCAATGCGCAGCGTCAGCAGAGGCTGTTCAAGCCCCCCAAATCCCACCGCAAACAATTCCAAAGCTGTGACCGGTGTCGACGGGCGCGTCGGGCTTGCGATGCCGTAGCAAACGGGATCAATCCCTTCTCCTCATCCCGTTCTTTGGATCAAGAAGGAGGCCCAAAGCGGACCTGTACTGGCTGCCATCGCGTTGGCAAGCCTTGTACGTTTGAATGGCTTCGGAAGCTTCCGGATCACTGCTTGCCTAGCTGTTTCAAGCAACAGTTTGATCGAAGTAGTGGGGTGCATGGCTTTTCATCGGCAGCTTGGAATGCCACTTTTTCTAGTACTGATGCTGGTGGAAGTGAAGTGACGTTTGCGAATGTCAATTCCGATGGACCTCGAAACGAGAGCTCGCCAGGCAATAGTAGTAGTACTAATGCACAATATCATTCAAGTCCGGATTCGCGCGATCTCTACCTGGGTCTAGGTCTGCACAGCGGCTCTGATAGTCTGTCTTGGTTGGCCGAGTCGATAATATCACCGCACGATGTCGATGGGGCCATCGATGCCTCTGTTCTCGTCGAAGACCCAACACTGACATTGGCCGATTCCAGCAGCGGCTGGCAACATAGCCCGACCACAGGTTCAGCGGCTCCAATCGTAAATGATCCGGTGCAGACAATACCCTCGTCCTATTCCCTTGGTCATTCTGGCCATTTTGGAGATGCATCGTCGTCTTTTGCCGTCCCGCCTCAAAAACCGTCCCGTATCCAGCAAGATACTAGCGACGACAGATCATGTCCCACTTCCAGAGGAAGCGAGGCTGAAGCCTCTAACCAAGCAAATACTCTCTATCACTCTGCTGAGCATGGTTCGTCCATGAGGCGCCGTACTATTATGGGGTTTGACCCAGAACCATATGCTGGCACTTTCGCCCCATATGAAACCAACCTCGCCCGAAACACCTGCAAACATTCAGTGACAGATACCTTGATCGAGGTTTATTCAGGCAGTTTTGAAAATGCCATGGCCTGCTGGGTAACACCGGAAACATGTCCATATAACTCCCAGCGCTTGACGGATGGACCCCTCAGACCAACTACTCGTACATCTTCTCCCTCTTCCTCATCCAGCATACCACTGTTTCGGCGTGCCCAGCAAGTGGACAGAGCATTTTCCTCTCTGCGACAGCGACCGATGTCGAGTAGAGAATGCCAATTGGCTTCCAAATCACTTCAGTTGACAATAATGGCATTTGCGAGTCAGTGGACTCCACAACGTACCGTGAGTCCTCGCAGCAACAGCGCTCTCGATGGCCTTGGGAATCCCATCGAGCTCGAACGCTTGATGCATCGAAGTCTGTGGAACGAAGCTCGATCAGTGCTTGATCAATGTCTCGAAACAGATTCTGTTCGTGTCAGCTTTGCTCACATTCTGTTTGCCATGATCAAGCCACCGTCAGACTACTATGACGACAGCAGGCTATTCGAAGAGCGACCTTACGATGGATATGGCATGAATGGCGACCTTGTATCTTTAACCGACGCCGCCTCAAACGCGGCACGACACTTGAAGGCTGCAATGGGGCCCCTTCAGATGTGGCGCAGAAAACTGGACAGCGTTTTCCAAAGCTCGCCCAGAAGCTCCTTTCCGGATTTGAGCTGGATCCCACGTCAGTCTCATCATAGTACTACTACTACCTTGCCGGAAGAAGTGCTCGACAGCTTCAACCTGTTATTCTGGCTTGGAGTAATGCGTGACACCGTTTCTGCCGGCCTTTACCACCACCCTCTCACACTCACAGATGCCCAAACATCAATGCGTCTCAGCGCAGTCCATGAAAGCAGAACCATGCCGCTCACAGCCCAACCGACGTCCGGGGCGAGTCTCTGGGAAGGACCTGGTGCACAAGGCCATCTTTGGGGACCTGAAATCCTAAGTGGTCGAAGATCCGTATCCGAAACCTCCGTGATCCGGTGGCCCTGTCATCCTGATCTCGCCGAGAAAGTTATTCAAAATTCTCTCCTCGTGGAAGTTCTCTTATGGCGCAAGGTTGCACATTTGCAAGCGTTGCGGCGGCACGGCGCATCGTTGGTTGCCATCCACAGATGCGTCCATCAAGCTGTGCAAGTCTACTATGAATGGCAGACAAAGTATGCCAATCTCTTCCAAGACTGCGCCAGGAACCATCCCGATTTGCCGCTCAAAACTCAGTCTTGGTACGCCGTGCTCGGGGTACACTGGCATCGTGCGTGTCTCTTCCTTGCTCGCGACATCGAGAGCCTTCACGGCGTTTTGAACATCGAGAGCGCACATACCCAAGCCAAGAGTCCTCTTGTCGTCGCGTTAGAGATACGAAAATCTAGCTGTTACGCAGTCTCTGATCTTTTCGCCACTTCATTCATTGGTCCCCAGGCCTGCGTGCATAAATGGGTGCGAGAAAACCCAGCCTTTGTCGACGGGGCGCTTCTTACAGAGCCTTGGTCAGACGTCCAAACAGAAACTTTGGTGACTGTATCCCAAATACTTCTGTCCTGGCTCCGTATACGGCAAAACGCCCGGTCCTGCCAGTCCGATTCCCAAGCAAATTGGCTTCGTCATAATACTTCTTCTGGGGATATCATGCGCGATCTTACCGGCTGCATCCAAGCACTCGAGCTTTTAGGACACAAAGTCAATGGTGACAGTCGTATACCGATGGACTTGAGGGACGGATTTAACAGCTTGGAAGGTCGTGGGACCCAATTCGAGCCGACTCCAGATTTGCTTGGGACATCTACACTTGAGCATCTATAACGCGCCCTCCCCGTTTTCTTTTTTTCTTCCTTGCTTTAATTTTTTTTTTTTTTTTTTTTTTTTTTTTTTTTTTTTTTTTTTTTTTTTTCGGTTTTGTTTTGTTTTGTTTTACTCTGCAGATACTCTGCAGAGAGCAGTCATGACATGGAATGTCAGTATGCAGTACGATCGTCGAGCGCAATGTCATTGTTGCCGGCAGTGCTCCAGTTGAGTTGAATCTGATGATGCTTTATGCTTAATGAATGCCTTTTTGATTTCTGCACCATCCATTCTTATCCTATTTACTGCCATGTCATTGTTAGTATTCCTGTCTTTAGTCCTTCAGTTCTTTTTCTTATTTTTAATGATGAATATCTTCCCTTGTCGCCGTTGGTACGGATACTCTGTCTGCATTAAGACCAGATATACACTGTACGAAGCACATACTGCTAGTAGTACGTTCCAGACTCCCGCAGATAAACCTCTCCTACTGTCTGCTCTGTACTCTGCATGGAAAGCCTCAAACAGCATGAGTTTCAAAACAGCATGCTGGCGATGATCTCAGGTGCAGTATAAATAGTAGTACAGTACGGAGTACTCCGTATCTATTCGAAATATAATACCTCGACGGACACGTGACGGATAGCGACATTCCGATTAGACAAAGCAAAGTTACTGTCGAATCGAAAACCAACCTTCACCTTCACCTTCATCTTCAGACTCACAGAAGCCAGGTTTCACGATTATCCTCTGTTGAATGACGCGTGCTACATGACAACTGGCTGATTCCATTGTCTCTGTTCCTCCGTTTTACTTGATTATATATTCACCGACAAATTGAGCTGCAGGGTCTCTCGAATTTCGCGAATTCAAAAGGTTAGTATAGTACTACTACTACTGTACAACAAACAGACAGACAGACATCTCCGAACAAGGACAGGGACGGTGGTAAAAATAAAAGTAACAAATGGCATTGATTAGATTCAACGAACAGCCGACCATCATGGATGAAACGCAAACTCACCATCGACACAACAACAATGTCTCGCCCAATTCACCGCCGCCTCCTTTCTACTATTACGACCACCACGGACGGATGGATAGGATGTACAATAAGGCAACCAGCACGGCGGTAGAATCGCTCGAAATGACGCCTCAGCAGCGGAACGCGATCGGGAGCGGTAGCGGTAGCGGTGACGGTGCTGCTGCTGGTGGTGGTGGTATTGGTAGCGATGAGGAATCACAACCTCCTCCCCGGTACACACGGGAGAATGACCCGCTCCAACTGGCGACGAAACTAAAGTCGGACGAAGAAATCCAACAGATCCAAGCCAATACGTCACGGAAGCGTAGCGAGATCACTCGCACGATCGTCAAGGATAATCAGACGTTCTCGTCGAAACGACTGCAGGGCTTCTACCAGATGCAAAACGACAACATCCAACGCATGCTGAAACCGGTGGAAGAACACGTGCGGGCGGCCAAGGAGGTCAACGACAACAATCAGCTCAAGTATAAAATCGCCGTGTACGGCAGTTTCGCGGCGAATGTCATTCTGTGCGTCTTGCAGATCTACGGCGCCGTCTCGTCGGGTTCGCTCTCCCTCTTCACCACCATGGCGGACGCCATCTTCGACCCCATGTCAAATCTCACCTTGCTCCTCTGCAACAAGGCCGTCAACCGCGTCGACCCCAACAGGTTCCCCGCGGGCAAAGCCCGCATCGAAACAGCCGGGAACATCTGCTTCTGCTTCCTCATGACGGCCGTCTCGTTCATCCTCATCGCCTTCTCCGCCCGCTCGCTCGTCCAGGGCAGCGAATCAGAGACCTCCTCCTTCCACCTCCCCGCCGTCATCGCCGTCGTCGTCGCCTTCTGCACCAAACTCGGCCTCTTCTTTTACTGCTTCGCCTTGCGCAACCAGGTTTCCCAGATCCGTATCCTCTGGGAGGATCATCGGAACGACCTCTTCATCAACGGTTTCGGTATCTTGACCTCCGTCGGTGGTAGTCAGCTTCGCTGGTGGATCGATCCTATGGGCTCCATTATTTTGTCCGTTCTTGTCGCTACCCTTTGGTTACATACTGCTTATACCGAGTTTCATTGTCTTATTGG
>JBCJKO010373302.1:0-10703 GCA_039877535.1 Touit batavicus
TGAAAAAAGAAGTGTGAATATGATTACCTGCTTGGGATCTTTTTTTTTTTTTTTTTTTTAATATATACCTATTCTATTATGAAATCCTATAAAAAGGAGTGAACTCAAGAGGAAAAAAAAAAAAAGAAAACAATTTTAATTCCACTTCTAAATTAGATATCTAATCCTGATAGATTCACTCCCTTCCAAACAGAGCTCAACAAATGAAACAGTAAAAAATGCACATAATATTTCTTCTATCCCAAGATTTCATGGCACAATAGTTCTTTGCCTAACCCTGCAATAGCCCCATAGGCATTGCAATTGCTTACTTGTTCTTCTCCTTTGCTTGTGTTTAGTGTTTGCTTTTCTAATGTTACAACATTGGATTGATTTACCTCCTTATGTATCAAGAGAAGAAGGCATTTGCTTCAGAGGACAGTACTTTGATGGGCTAATGGCCAAAGTTCTAAATTAGCCAGGGCTAATGGCCAAAGTTCTCAAAGCACTTTTTTTTTTTTTTTTTTTCCCCATCAGTGATTTATACATTTGTCAATCTTTCCATCTTCATTTACAACTCCGAATTTAGGTTTTAGGTGAACAAGAACCCTGAAACCAGCTGAAGCCATATCAGACATAGTAAGGACATGTGTCTGTGAGGAAGTAATTCCGAGTGATTCTCTGGTGTCCTTTGGACAGCTTTCCTCTGGTCCTCTGCACTAAGCATCCCCAAGGGATATTTCAAAGCTCTCGGAATGATCTGTCATTCTCTCTTCCACTGGTGTCTCCATTAGAAAAGCGTGACTATTCCTTGCCCATGTGGAAAAGAAGTCCTCCTTGAGTTGTTTCTAAGCAAAACCTCTTTCTTGTGTTCTATGGACAGAAACCACTTGGCTAGACAAACTCAATCATTGCAAATGGAAGGAGTGGAACTACTTCAGCACCGTGCTTCGGCTTCTAAGCAGAACTGTAATGTAGGTGGGGACGTAGCAAGAGGACATGGCCAAGCCAGAGTGGACTTGAAAGTGCCGTGTCCGAGCCACAGCAAGAAGTCCGTGATTGCCACTTGGAGACTGCTGCTCACCTAGTAGCACAGCAGCTGGAACGCTTCTGGATACTGCTGATGGATTGCCACGAATCAGGCAGTGACACGAGCTACGAGAACGACGGAAGTGACTGGAAGTGATGCTTCTCCCTGTTCTCCATTGCAATTTGTGAAAGAAAGGAGAAGAGAGGAGAAGAAGAAAGGAGAAGACGGGAGTGAAGGGGAGGGAATGAAGAGAACGGGAGGGAGGGGAGGGAAGGGTAAAAACGAGAAGGGGAGGGGAGGGCAGGGGAGGGCAGGGGAGTTCTGGGGAGGGCAGGGGAGGGCACGAGAGCAGAGTGTAGTGGAGTGTAGGGTAGTGTAGGGGAGGGGATTGTAGGTGAGGAGAGTGTAGGGGAGCGTAGGGGAGGAGAGTATAGGGGAGTGTAGGAGAGGAGAGTGGAGTGGAGTGTAGGGAAGGGGAGTGTAGGGGAACTGAGTGAAGGGGAGGGTAGGGGAGCAGAGTGTAGGGGAGTGTAGGGGAACTGAGTGAAGAAGAGGGTAGGGGAGCAGAGTGTAGGAGAGTGTAGGGGAGTTGTGTGTAGGGGAGTGTAGGTGAGGAGAGTGTAGGGGAGCGTAGGGGGGGAGAGTGTACGGGAGTATAGGGGAGGAGAGAGTCGGGGAAGGAAGTGGAGGGGAGGAGAGGGAAGGGGAAGGAGGGAATATTGCCTTATTTGTTGCCTTTTTACTGTCTTCGTGTAGAGCCGTGACAGGCAAAATAAACTATGTTGGTGAAAAGGACGTCTTTGTCTGGTGTGATTCCCGCTCCCCCAGTTTAAATTAATCAAGAATAATCTGCTCCTGATTGAGGTCTTCCCTTACTCGTGCAGTGCTATGACCTACATGCTCAATGTGCTGAGGATGTGCAAGAGTCTTAGAAAACAGTCATGTTTTCCTCCCTCCTTGCTTCTTTATGAAATAAACATGATATCATATAGCACTGGGCTGTTTTTCATGACGGAAATTCCCTTCTACCCTGCACAACAAAGCTTATGATATATCCAGACCAGAGCTAAGCCGTCAGCTTGGGCAGCCACTGTCAGGCGTTCGCTTCTGTCCAGTCACCCCTTGGGGAAGCCACTTGCACTGTTTGCTTTCCTCACAAGTTTACCAAGTTTGCGTAAAGCTCCAAAGCTCAGGCCTATGCAGACACAGACCTGCTGCGCCTTTAACACACAAGAAAGCTATATTGTTCACAACAGCTTTTCCAGTGCTTCTCTCCGTTTTTTGTTGGAAATCCAGTCCTTGCTTGCAGATTGGCTTTTTCAATTCAGTGATTAGTGGGTACTGGAAGGTTCAAAAACAACACCTGACAATCTTGTCCATACGTAGGTAAGGAGGGATCTAAGGAAGGAACAGGTTGCAATACCTAAGGCTTATGCATCGCTCAAGCTTCCAGTTGAGCTGTGAAATCCACGCCTCAGGTCACTTGAGGTACCAGGAGTCCCTGTAGAACATACAGGGGTCTCCAGCAGTGAGGTTCCCTGAGCAGAGGGCTTCAAGAGCTCCACAGGGAATGAAAAGAAGACTTCTGATATCCATGAGGAATGTGGCTTGCTCTCGGCAATAGAGACAAATTCCTTTCTGATTAATGCTCCACCCTGCTCCACTCCAGGGACAGATGCCTATGGCAACCTGGTCCCAGTACGTAGTACTAGGATGAGGTGTCAGGGACTGTCCCCATTCATTTTCTTTCTTCAGGGTGGCCATGCCTCCTCTCTGGCTGAAGGTGGGCTTCATGGACCGTGTGAAGGGGAGAGGTCTGGGGAAGGACTGAAAAACTTGAGAAATACTCCGAGGATAAATCAAAAGTTGGTTGCACTGAAGTAGATAGGAAGTGCAAATGATAGCCTGGGTAGATTTGCTGCAAAGAATCTGAAGAATCTGGGTCTGCTTGCCAGAGCACTCATGCCAGTGGCTCATGATTTCTTTTGCACAGTTTTGGTTTTTTGTTCCCCAAGTCAGGACGGAAGTTTGGTAATGCTCTTACACTTACCTCATGAAAGAAAGACATGTTCTCTACTAGGTATGATTTTACCTGCTTAGATTTAGGGTACTTAGGCTATGCTATACAACTCTTCTTCACAAGAATAGTCTTCTCTATACAACTCTGTATAGTTGGTCTAATGAAATGAAAGGAACAGTGTCAATTTACAGGAACAGTGTCAATTCCAGCATTTGAAGCAGTGCTGTGGCTTCATAATTAATAGACAGCTTTTAGAAGAACAGACAAAAATGATTCTATCTATCTTTATTTCCTGTGTAGACTTACTTATGTGGTTCTTTCCCATTCATACTAATCCAGCTATTCACATACAGACCGGAGTTATGCACTAAAAAATTATGTCAGTCTGTCACTTTCGGTCATGATGTAATTATTGCTTACAAGCAGCAGTCAATTGAACAAAGCCTTTCACATGACTGGCTGTCTAACAACTATGCTGCTGTTGTATTTCCCAGGTGAACCACTTCAGAATTTCATAGAAGTGAAGAAGGATACCTATATGGTATGCTATCTGGTATACTACCCAGGTGTAGTCTGTTGGTTCCAAAACTGCCTGTCTTCACCTTGGGCAAAAGAACACAAGGTACTCAATATTGAAAAGATACCAGATAAGCATTAGTATCTTGAGTGTCGTAAGTACTCCAAGCCAGAAGGGAATTGCCACATTTCCTCTTGGCCAGCACAGCAGTGGTGTTTTTAATATCTTGGAAAACAAAATGATCAGGTATGCTGTGAATCAGCTGGCAATTTGCTTTGTGGCTTTTCTCATGAATTCTGCATGCTTCCTTTCTTTGGAGATACTTGACTTGTACATCCAGGTCTTTCTTCTTCAAGAAAGTAGAAGCATCTCAAAAAGCAAAAAGTTACCAAGGTGTTTGAAAACAGGAGTCCAAATCTAACAGATGTAGGGATTTATAACAGAGGAAGTGGAGACAAAGATCAGCCATGAAATAGATCTGAGAAAAACACAGGTAGCAGTGTCACGTGCGGATAAAGGAAAAGAGATAACCAAATGTCTTTCTTGAAGTGGAATAATAATGGGGAAAACAAGACTCATGGGAAAAGCAAGCATCTTAGCTGGGATTGACGATAAGTAAAAAGCTACTACGCAGAAGTCTGTAGCTGTGGTAAAGTTGCCATGCCATTTTGCAGAGCAGAACGCAAACACATCACCGTGCATTCTGGGCTTAGAGGAAGAAGCTCGTGAATTCTTGGTAGTTCTCATTCTGAAGTGAAGGGTCTGTAATGTGCATATTGAAGCAAAAGTCACACTTGTACAATATGTATAGAATTCCCTGGAGCATTTAACAAAAACGCCTGACTGGTAAGGTAGGACTGGTTAGAAATGCTCGCAAGTTGGGTGACAGCTGATGACTAGGTTACAGTGCAGAGTAACCTTGGATTTCAGATGACAACATTGCGGTTGTGCCAGAAGATAAGCTGTAGATCACCTTACACGAGCATGACATTTATTTCACCCATTCTTGTAGAAAAAGGGAAGGATTAATTCATTAGGAGGAAAGAGGCACAAGAATACAGTATGCCTCTTTGATTTGTTCCGTACCTAGTTGACATCAAGAAATACAGACCTAGAAACCCAATGACAATCTTATCTACATCTATGTCCAAAACCTAATTTGATGGAAATCTCAGAGCATGTGCTACTACAAGACTAACAATGAAGATCCTCTGCCCAGAAGAGTCTTTCAGAAAATGCTTCTCTCTACTCCAAATTGTCTCAGAGCAGAAGCCCCTGAAAGAAAAAAGAGCCTTGCTGCAGAAACGCATAGCTTTCCCAGTGAAGATTGCTCAAGACTTAGTGCTGGAAGCCTGTTGTCCGAACTGAGCAAATGACTGCTTGAACAAGAATTTGTTTCCAGCAGCCTCTGCTCCACAGTGGCAACATCTGGCCAGAGGAAGACAGGAAGCCAAGAGGAGACTTGCCTTTGTATCTGTGCCAGCCTCAGTCAATCCTTCTGCACACGATTCAGCTGTCACCCCCATGGAAGACAAACACCTGCGAGGAAGTACAGAAACTGCTGGTATTGGAGGTGGTGGTGTTGCAACCAGCTTTGGCTGCATTCTTCGACAAGTCCGGCTGTTCTACTGGATGGAAATGGGAATGCAAATTCTGGCATGACAACTAACACCCTGGGATGAAAGAGGACATCCAACAGGAGACTGCAAGACAAACTTTCTTTCAAAGGGGAAAGAACAAGGACAAGATCATATTTTTACAGATTTGTTGTTGCATTGCTTCACTCTCTCCAGCACAGTAAAATGGTGACACTGATGGACAGTAAAACCAGTTCATTTTCTTCCTATGAAAGTTTCTCTTCGGGTCTTCTTCCCAGACTCCACTCTTTTCCAGTGGCTATGGCTTGAAAGCAAGACCAAGGACATAAAGACAAGCTTCACTTCAACAATCAGGTTTGCTTATGGACAGAAGAAGTAAGGTTAAGACACGGCTGAAGATGAGTGAGAAATTACCAGAGAGGTGGGCTAATCAGAGAAAGGCTGTAGCAAAAACCAGTCTGTTGGGTTAGCTCTTACTCTACATTTTTAAGCACTTGTAACTCATCTTGGTGCCAGGAACTGCAGTTTACTTTTCAACTTCTTTTTTATAATTTGTGATAGTTACACATTTTCAGTCCAAAAATAAGATAAATTGAAAGCTGACTATAGGGTAAAAATACATAAAAACCAGAGCTGTGTATAGAAATTAAAATAAAATAAAATAAAATAAAATAAATAAAAAAGGATTCTGACCTACTTATTATGTATTTTTAATTTCCTTCATAACTTACCAAGGAACAGACTGGATTTTAATAAGAGCTTTCTTTCTCCACCTCTCAGCCTTTCGTGTCTTTGACAGACTTCCGCAGTCAGCCAGTTCTTGCTGTTTCCGTGATCTCTGCATAGAGTCTTGTACTCCCTTATCTTCGGGTCAGTAACCTACAATGGTGCTCGCTCAGACCTAGGAATCACCAGCCTTCATCTTGTTCCCTGTCTCACTACAGAGCTCACCCTGACATCCCTGTTGGAAGGAGAACGCTTTCTTACCGGAGAGGACTACTGTGCATGGCTGCCCTGTGTCTCCGTTGATCAGACTCACAGCAAAGTAAACCACATGAGGCTGAAACGGATTTCCCTCTGGACGTATCAGAGTATGTATTGAAATAGGACCTGGAAGAACAAAGGGCGTTCTCAAGAGAGTCCTTTCCCATTCGTTTGCTTAGTCACTGGGAAACTCTTCCAGAAAATTCAGGCAAACAATTTCCCTGCATGGAAACCTCATTTTGTCTGTAGAGCTAAGCATTTATCCCAGGATACCCAGTTTTTTTGACATGGTATAAGCCTTCCTGCTCTAACTTCCCTCGGATTTTCTTTTCTTCTAAAGTTCATTTCTCTGGCAAAGCAATGCAATCCTTGAATTCAGACACCTGTGGAAAACTTCAGAAACTTCCTGGTAAAGAACTTTCTTCAGACAGCATCAATGATATCACAACAACGCAGACTTCTTTAACTCTTTCTTTAAAATACCCACCACAGACTCTGTATCATTTTCATGCAGACCAATCCCCAGCTTGATCATCTACATTGAATTTGTTGCATATTAAACGTATTTCTTTTTTGTTATTATTATTACAGCAGATGAAAAAAACGCTCACTCTAAATCTTGCTGGTTTTCCATCAGATCAGATTGACCGAGGCATGGAAAGACAAAGATTGATTCCTTGTCTTAATTTGTTTTCTGCAGAATTTTCCTGTCTCTTTTGCTTCAAGTTCAACTGGTTAGTACACTTGGCTGGTATTCATTTTTGTTGCTTAAGATAACTGTTTGTATATTTTTCAATAGAATGTTGCCATGATCTATTTTGTGAAGTCTAGAAAACAGACCCGCACCCCACCCAAAGAAAAGAAAAAAAAAAAAAGAAAGAAAAAAAAAGAAAAATAAAGATGCTTAGTCCTTTAAAAAAAATACTTACTCATTTGGCGGGATGGAGGAAGTTAAACATGGTTTCTATTCTATCCATGTAGACTGTGCTCAGTAGAAGTTTCTGTAAAATTCTGCTGACAAATGGCAGAATCCATCTTGACTGCTCTAGGAAGTGGAACAGACCCACAGTGGACAGGAAAATGTACTATCAGAACAATTAGGAAATGAAATCTATTGTGATCTAAGTTACTGACAAGTGTTAAATGAATTCCCTCCGTTCCTATTTGGCATGGAAGAAATGGGCACAGACATTACTCATTTACCCTAAGTATGTCTCTGTCACCTTCTCATCTCCAACATGATTCTCCTTTTCAGCTTGACCTCAGTGTAAACTGTGAGTCTCTGTTAAGCGTCATGCACAAAGTGTCAGAGGCGACTGTGCTCTGACCAAGACTCCCTGTGCTAGACAAGCTATGGAGAGCAGAAATATTTTTGTAGTGGTCCTAGGAGAAGCCAGTTTATTTGGCTGCAGCTCTTCTTAGAACACTAAGGAAAATCTATTCCTCAAAGGCTGCATCTCTAGTAGATGCTGGGATGGAGCAATAATGTAGTGTTGCAATGAATCTCCAGTCATCACATTTACTCCATGCAGCTGTAGTTTCAGAGAGGATTAGTGGTACTTGAATGAATGCTCTCTCTAAAGAAACGGAAGTTAAAGATGTGTTTCAGGTGCAAAATCACTGTATTGCAAGCCCGAAACAGGAGATCAAAAGCCAAACTAATCACCTGTTCTACGAATAGATCTGAATGAAATTTTGCAGGCATTTTCTTCCAGTGGTGCCAAATGAATCTAGTCCAATGCTCATATACGCTGGAACCACATGACGAATACGTAAGGCCTTTAGCCTTAGCTGCTTTGGTCTACTGATCTTCTCCAATTGGACTGTCTTGCTCGTTACTATACCTCCAAGGGAACAGAACACAGTTTGGATAAAGTCACAACCTAGAAAGAGCTCCGGCAGAAACATAGGCATTCCTTGCTACCATCATCACAGAAGGTGCAGCAGCCACAGGGCCGCTTCATTCATTCACTCACGCACAGAGCACCAATAACAAATCCTCATTTGTTACAACAAATACTCATTTGTTGCAAAAATAGATTATTGCTCCATCCCCACATCTAAGTAGATGCAGCCTTTGATGAATAGACGTTCTTTAGTGTTCTAATCAAAGTCATTGCTTCTTAAGTTTAACTGCTTTTAAAAAGAATACGAAGATGAGGTCTACAATTTACAGCACAGTGGTTGACCCAGACATCCTCAAGGGCCTGTCCCAAAAAGGTTATTTCGTTGCATAATTCTCGAAAACCCCAGGAGGTGTCATCTTGAATTACCTTACGTAATCACCTTAGACTAATCACCTTATTACCGTAGTCTTTCCCCAAATGTTTTCGTGCTCAGTCTCAATTCCTCCTGCCTCATTTACACACATACAGCAACTAATATTGATTAAAGTGCATCCTTCCCCTTGGGAGGCAAATAAAAGGTCTAGTGCCTAAAACATTGACTTGTTCTAGTTGCTTGCACCAAACTGTAAGATGTTGTTGCAAATCTTGGTTTCCTAAATGTGTTAGATCTTCTCCTTTGTCCGGCATTTGGTAAGGCCTGCCATACAATATCTCCAAAGGGGCTTAGTTTGACCAAGTTTGCTCCTGGGGGATGGATGGAGCCCGTGGTAGGGAGCCGTGTGGGAGCAGTGCTTGAGGAGCTGCTGCCTTTGGCAGTCCCTGCAGGCTCACTTTGGGAATCCCGTGTGAGGGATGAAGTTCTGTGTTTTTTGTTGTTTTTTGTTTGTTTGTTTTGTTTTGTTTTGTTTTTCTGAAGAAACCGGGTGTTTAAGAAGGAAATGCAGAGTTGCCTTTGTTTGGCACTCGACGGTCTTGAGGTCTCTTCCAACGTAGACATTCTGTGATTCTGTGAAGTCACAAACGCCAAGGCGTCACACTGGCTGGCTCTGCAGCACAGATGCCAGGAGTGCCGCTTGGCATGGCGGCGGCGGCGCGGTGCCCCAGCCCCAGGCCCGTCCCAGCCCCAGCGCACGTCGCCCTCCGCTCCCCCATGGAGCCCCCCGCCGCCTCAGCAGCCCCGCGGCGGACGCCCCATGGTGGAGCTGCCCCCGAGGAGAAGGAGCCCGCAGCCCTCTGCCCGCACCGCACCGCACCAAGCACCGCGCAATGGCTGCCACCGCCGCGGGGGCTCCTGGTGTGAGTGGCAAGCGGTGGCAAGGGGGGGCTGCGCTTCCTGAGTCGAGCTGCTGGACACCGGCTTGCCTGGGCAATTGCCCATGTTGCTGAGGAGGCAACAGAGCCAAAGCCCTTGGGGCTGAAGATCCAGCACGGCTGGGGAGGCTTTGGCATTTCTGCACAATGCTGCTCAATCCTGCTTGGGAGCCCAGCCTCAGGTGCGGAATGAAGCCAAGCAAGCTCGAGGGAAACTGTGTGCTGGTAAGTTGTCAGTTCTTGCTTTCTTTTTCATTCCTCACGCCTAAGAAAACCTAACTCTTTCAAGCACTTGTTTGATGGACTTGATTCTGGGTGTGCTCCTTAAGCTTGTTTGGCAGCTGTTGAACCCCGCTACACTTGCAGGAGACCTATGCTCGAGTTGATGCTTGCTGTGATCAAGCGGTGTTCTTTTGCTCTTCTTTGCTTTGGTGATGGCGGGTGAGGTTGCAAAGAGTTTTCAGGAGGATTCTTCTTTTCCTTTGCAGAATCCCAGACTGCGTACAATACAAGGCCCTGGCTAAACACAATCTGTAGGCTGCTTCTAGATCAACATTTTCCTTGGTTACTCCACAACCTCCACAATCTCCACTTGCTTCGAAGCTGTGAAGATTGCAAGTCCACTTTGTGTTTTTCAGCCACTCTGTGTCAAACGGTAAGAGTTTTCACTGGCTGTTAAAACAGAAAGGACAAAGAGCCCCTCCTCTGGGTCTTCAGAAGGCTCCTAAGATCCCCCAGACTGGCTAAGTAGCGACACTCTAGTATAGATGCATCTAGATGCAGTAGAGCTAGATGGTGGGAGAGAGGCTCTAGCATGGACGTGACACGCTTTGACAGCATCTTTTCTCTGACAGCAACTTCTGCCTAGGCTCTTCCCATCAAGCCAGAGCAGTTTCTTGGCCTGCGCAACCTGCAGACTGACCTCTCGTGTGTATCCGTGCTGGACTGAGGGTAATGTTTGGAACACACACTGATGCTGTATTCACTAGAACTTTGAGAAGAGAGAGCAAGAAGCTAACCTGCATACGAGTTTCTTAGGTTTCTGTAGAGAGAGGGAGATATACATGCATACATATTTACTTCTGTCTTTACTTCTTTCAAGATAGCTTTTGTTCTACAAAATGAATCCTCTGACTGTTACTAACGTATGGGACACACCTTGACACTCTAATGGCATAGAAATACTTTTCAGCTCATCCTTGCTATTGTTTCTGGATTGAAAAAATAATTGTGAATATGATTACCTGCTTGGAATCTTTTTTTTTTTTTTTTTTTTTTTTGGTATATATCTATTCTATTATGAAATCCTATAAAAAGGAGTGAACTCAAGAGGAAAAAAAAAAAAAAAAAGAAAACAATTTTATATCCACTTCTAAATTAGCTCAACAAATGAAACAGTAAAAAATGCACATAATAT
>JBCJKO010383411.1:0-10684 GCA_039877535.1 Touit batavicus
CGGATTGAATCCAAGCAGCTAGGAGTTTGCCATCGTCAGCACTACCCGAACTGTCGCCGGTACCCGGAAGATCGAAGCGCAACACTGCAATGCCACGGGATGCCATATTGTGCGCTAATGACCGAAGTGGCCGGTGTGCACAAATATCGTCCCATCCAAATGGTGGAACAATGACCAGACCCGAGTGCGCCTGCTTGATAGGCAGATCAACATGCGCAAGGACAAAATGATTTCCGGAGCGGAACCAGCGATGGTGTGTCCGGAAATCGATGCCGGAGGATGCAAATAATTCTTTAGACATACGCGTGTGTGATTACAGGCCTAATCGAGCGAGAACTGTTATTGGCCAGGCATTAATATCAAGACCATGGTGGCGGAAAAGGGCGAGGGTGATACGTTCCAGCCCAAACCCGAGGCAGGCAGTATTAGCAACTGTACCGTCGTGGAGTTTGATATCGAATGTCGAACCAAAATGCTCCTGATGGTAGTTGAAGGAAGCTACTGCAGTCCGCTCATTGGAAGCAATGGGAACTAGGATCTCAAACTTGAGGCTTTGAGCGCGTTGGCTGTTAGCAAGCAGTTTCCCACCTCGCCCGAAGAACGGATCGGAAGCCAGTTCCAGAATCGCATCTAACTCTAGCCATTTGAAGATTTTCTGTGCACGTGACATCCACAACTCACGCCATTGCAGCACCTGCTCGGGATGACCAACACGAACCATTTCTCGTTGGTGGAAAACTTGCAGACGGGCCGGGTCAGGTGATGGCTCGTTTCGAAACACGTATGAGGCTCCCAAATCGAGCGTCAAACCTGCCAATGGCAATGGTCCACGACGTCCTAAAGTCGGGTAAACCGGATAACAAGCTGCCGGCGTCAGAACCACGTCGGTCATCGAGAGGTGCATGGACCAGTCATCACCGCGATTCGCTCGCTCTAAAAGGTCGAGGGCTGCTGATTCCTTACCTTTGAAGCTGAATACATTGCCGCACAGATTCGGAAAAGATTTGAGATAGCCAGCCCGCTCGAGTGTGCGTCGCGGAATGAGCGGCGGAAATCTTGGAGTTTCCGGAGTATCCAACGATGACAGGCCAGTGATAAGTGAGTCAATCGCCGTCCGGACACGCTCAAACTCCGCACCGCGACCAAAAACGCCTGGCTCACCGCTGGGAAGGAAAAGATTGTGTTCAATCAATTGAGCCAGGAACTCCTGGCGGTTCAGAATTTCTTTTTCAATTAAAGTACTCATAAAGTATCTCGGTACACAGTTAGTAAAGAAGCATTGGTAGCAAGGATGCGGTCGTTGGCAATCATCAACGCTGCAGAATGAGCGTCGCGTAATTGACGTCCCACTGAATAAGGACCGCCATTCTTATAACCCATAAACCCACAAATTCGGAGCGCTCCCTGGCAAATATCAACAAGCATTTCGGAGGTAGCTATCTTGAAATTATTAATGCGGACCGCGTAGCCAATGTTTGACAATTGTGCAGAGTTATCTGATTCTAAAAGCGTCACGTACTCGTCGAGCGCAGCGCCAACCATAGTGCGGAACTGATTGATGGTAACTGAGAGGTCAGCTAGCTTAAAGGCTGTAGGAGGAGTTGTTCCCGGACTTTGACGCGCTTGTGAACGCACGAAGCTCTGTGCACGGTCATAAGCTTCCGTTGCGATTCCAAGCCAAACATATCCCCAAAGAATATGTGAGAAAGGAACCATGGTTTCGGTTGAGATCGTTGCAAAAGGCACTGGTAGCACCTGCTGTGGTAGGCATTTACCACGGATCACAAATCCAGAACTGCAGGTACCTCGCATACCAAGGGTGTCCCACTCGCCCATTGGCTCACGATCCATTTCAGCAAAGTGGGTCAGCACAAG
The DNA here is from genome assembly GCA_039877535.1 of Touit batavicus. Taxonomy (NCBI): domain Eukaryota; kingdom Metazoa; phylum Chordata; class Aves; order Psittaciformes; family Psittacidae; genus Touit; species Touit batavicus. The sequence goes on from JBCJKO010383411.1 coordinate 1,876, forward strand.
AACCTGATCTCCTGAATCAGCCTCCGGACTGCGCCGCATGGTGGTGAGTACGTCATCAGCGTAGGCACCGTAAGAAATCGTTGAGGCTTTCTTCTCAAAGCTAAGCAAATCGCCATCTTCTGTGAGGCAAGCTATGCTCTTTCGCATGGCGCCTCCAACATTGACTTCCGATGTGGCGGAGGCAATTAACCGCTGTTCATCGATCAGGCGCTCCAAATATTCCTGTATCCACGGCGAGTCGCCTCCATGTCTTAGGAGACTTGCTACTTGGATTTGATGCATGGCGAATACCATACCGGTTGCCGAGCAGCGACGTGAAAGTTCAAAAGTGGCCTTCGCTAATTGTTCCAGCCGAACGTCACCCCCGGCAGGCAGAAACCAGCCGAGCGCACCGGCTTTCTTCAGCGCGTTCACGGCTTCTTTAGGAAACCGAGCATGGCGGTCGACATCGTTAGCGTTATCGGCCGCTGCTCGTAAGGCTTCTTGAAAAGCGGGTAACGCGCATACATCGTTCACCCGCGGACGAGGAATTTGTAGGAGCGCCATAGGTTTAGTGAGCCTCTTCAACCAACAATCCATCCATCGCGAGCGTAATCGAATCAACGCTCTCGAAAACACTACGATTTAGGAGCGTAGAAGGAAACTCGATCCCGAATTCGTTTTCAAGCGCCAGCATCAAAACCACACTGGAATGGCTGGTCATGCCGGCACTATACAAACTGCTTGAATCCTCAAGCGAGTCAATGGACACGCTTAAGTGCGCATGATCTTTGATAACTTGTCTAACTTTGTTTTTCAAAACGAGCACCTCAAAATCTGAATTAATATTGTGTAATTGCAGAGTACAATCTGCATTTTTATAATTCAACTCACCCGAAAAATCCGTAGTGTATTAAGTAGCGTAATAAGTACTCTCAGCGAGCTTACATAAGTTACACATCCATAAGCGTTTTGCCAGAGTTTAGAAAGCTTTGTGTCGAACTCATTGAAGACCCCTTAAAACTAGAAGTACTTTATTCAGGCAATACGACCCAGTTTCAACTTATTAGGTTTGCTATAAACAGGAAAAATCCAAAAATTTACGACCTTATGCAGAGATATAAGTCAGCTTGCATCCACATAGTTTTTGTTTCAGGTCAGATGGACTGCATCCTGGCCACAAATTGATGCATGCTCACTCTGAATCCGAGTAAAACATTGCCATTATTACTCCTTCCGCTAGGAAGCTCGTTATGGCTACTCGCGATTGCGCTCAGATGGCCACGTCGGATTTTCATCGCTGGACCGCTGATACTGCTTGCTGTTCTCAGTATTCCTTTGATTAGCGATCGGTTACTCCGCTCATTAGAAGATCGATATCCATACGTTTCTGTCGAAGACTGCCCGCCTGCTGACGCCATTTTTGTATTCGGTGGGATGTTGGGACCGCGAGACCGCGCGGACGGTAGTATCGCCTGGAACGAAGCCACCGAGCGGTTCGACCGCGCCCTTCACCTGATGAAAGCTGGAAAAGCGACTACTCTTGTATTCAGCGGCGGACCGGGGCGCTATCCCGGTGTCCCGAACGAAGGCGAACTATTGAAACAAGAAGCTATAAGCCGGGGTGTCTCCAATACAAACATCCTGGTCACCAGCACAACTTGGAACACCAGATCGGAAGCTGATGATCTTTGCGATTTAGCTGTTCAGAAAGGATGGAAACGGGTTTTACTTGTCACATCCGCCTTTCACATGCCACGTGCTATGCGACTCAGTCGCAGTTGCCTCGTTGAGCGTATTCCCATTCCTATTGCCTTTCAAACACCGGCCCCTGGAACCTCGTGGGCTGAACACCGCCTTGAGTATTATCTACCGCAATCACAAGGCCTTTTACATTCCGAACTGGCTTTAAGAGAGTACCTTGGATTGATGTTCTACCAAGGTGTAAGAGGTAAATGATTACAACTACTTAAAAAATATCTCTACTCAGAGATACACCCATTTAGGATTACCTTCATAAATACAAAAGCTCTAGCTATTAGTTTTCTATATAGCAGTGTTTTTACTGCATAGAAAATAAATTTTCTTTGGGCTGTTCATAAACTCTGTTTGTTACATCACATAGACTTATTTACATTCACGAATTGATGATAATTTCAAAAACTCTGCTTATCACATCGGTAACTATCTTGCTCAGTGCGAGCACTTCGGCTCTTGCTGCAGTTAAGAATAGTACTCCCCTGAACGGAGTTGCCCTCGCTTCTTCGGTCCAGATAAACGCCACAACAAATGACCGGCCAGCTTTCCTCTCTGTCTATATGAACGGAGTTCTCGTCATGCAGAAGAATGGCACGACATCCATCGCAGCTTCGATAAACCTAGATCCGGGAAGTTACACAGTAAAAGTGGTCGCACAAAACGGATCTCGAAATTCCATTGCGACTTCTGACATCACGATTGTCGATGCAAAAAGTTCGCCCCCTAGTACTCCACCCAACACACTGCCCTCAAGCGGTCTCTCGGTAGCGGATCAAATTGCACAGGATATGCAAGGTAAAAACGAGGGCAACCCACACGGCGTGCCACTCAGCTATGATTGGGCGGTTGGTCCGGTCACGGTGATGGGAAACAACGCTGACGGCTGGCAGGCAATTACGTCCTGGGGTTCCGTTTATGAAGCGGCTGAAGGCAACCCAGCGACTAATACACGCGTCAATATCCGCAATATGCAAACCTACCTGCTACAGAAAAGCAGCAGTAAATGGTTGTTGTTGCAGAACACCAGCCAGCCCGATGGGGCAGCGTATCTGGAAAACTTTTCCGGAGATACAAACAAACCGGGAGACGTTCGCACGGAAGCTGACGGAACAATTTCCGTCACTGCCGGCAACGGTTATAACTTCCACTTTTATCCAGCTAATCGCGCCAGCATCAATCCGAATGATATTGGCGGAATTGTGGTGGTTTTGGAAGGGCGATTGATTGTTGCTGACCCTAGTAAGCCAGACGATCGCAGCAGCGCGCGTTACCTGCTCGGTGCTGGGGCTGATTACTACCCAGCACTGACAGGCGGCTGGCCGGGCAATACAGACTACAATCCCGGGGTTGCCCTTGGCAAGATGAAATATGTACAGTCTGGATGGCGTTCCTTCGCCATGACAACCATGACGCAGAGCCAGCTAGAAAATAACCCGCCTCCCATTAATTTCAGCGGCATCGCACCCTGATGGTTTATGAAAAGTCAATGGTCTCTTGGTCTCCGAAAATGGACTGAACTTCGTTGATTCGGAGAATCAAACGGCCGTTGGTCTTTTTGTTAGTACAGCATCAACCTGTTAAGGTGTAACAGCAATCACGGCTGTTTGGCTAGTTCCGTTATAAAAAGCCGTAATTGTGCCTTGTGTGGTACTCGAGGCGGTGATAGTTGGATGTGGCCGTTGTTGAACTGGCAGCAACAGTGACACTCCCAGGCACAAAGGCAGGAGAGCCATTTGTCCAAAGATAAATTGTTGTTCTGCCGCTCGGCGCTGGTGCGCTCAGGGTCACAGTTCCGATAGTGGAACTACCACCGGCTACACTCCCGGTATCCACGGATACACTGGCAAGTCCCACCGCTAAGTTAAGCGCAACGGTAATCGTTGTGGTCATCATAGTCCCGTTGTAAAAGGTCGTACTTATTCCTTGGGTAGTGCTTGGAACGTCAATCGTTGTACAGTGAAAACGGCCGTCTTTGATCCAGCAGGAACTGTTACGCTCGTTGGAACGAATGCCGGTGAACCATCAGTCCACAAGTAGACTGTTACATCACCGGTAAGTGCTGGTGCGCTAAGAGTGACAGTGCCTGTAGCAGAAATGCCACGGATCACACTGATTGGGTTCACCAAAATGGACGAAAGTACGACTGGTGCCGTCATTGTGAGTGTAGCCATTTCGCTGGAACCGTTGTAGCTGGCTGTCACGGTCGCCGAGGTTGTGGCAGGTACGTTTTGCGTTTGAATGGTGAATGCGGCTGTTGTGCTACCAGCCGCTACTGTGACAGAAGCGGGAACAGTTGCTAAGCTCGTGCTGCTTGCCAAGCTGACCGTCAATCCCCCTAGTCGGGGCAGCCTCGCTCAGTCTCACTGTACCGCTGGAAGAACGGCCTCCCACAAGACTGGAGGGATTTGCATTGACCGATGTCGGAGTAACAGAATCGGCGGCTATCGTCAACGTTGCGGTTTTGTTAGTGCCTTAATAGCCCGCACTAATAGCGGTAGGTCCTGAGGCAGCACTGGGTGAAACAGCAATGTTAAACGGCGCCATACTGTTTCCAGGCGGTATCGTTATAGAAGAAGGCATAGTGGCAGAAGCATCACTGCTATTCAGGGTAATAGTTGCCCATCATTGCAGGGCCGGATTGCTTAACAGCACCGTGCCAGCCGAAGAATTACCCGCTGTGACATTAGCAAAATTCGCCGTCACTGACGCAAGGGTTGTGCCTTCACCAGGAGCTAAGGACAAGTCAGCTGTTGAGGTGGTGCTCATTGCGACGTTGTCCTGAAATTGACCGCCATAATTTGTACAAAATGCCTTCAAACAAGTCCAGTAATGGGAATCACAGCGGCATTTTTTGTTGTGAGTGTCACACCGACTCCCGGCATATAAGTGATCGTGACGCCCAAGGCATTATAATTGGCACGATTGATTAACAGGTTGCCGATCTCGCCCATATCGAGCGTGATCACGGGAAGCGTGAACATCCTTTTGTACTTCGCCATTGCCGCATCGAACAAATCAGAGAACATGGCGTGCGTGCCGTCGTACACAGATGAGTTATCAATGTGATAACCGAGCAGGTATGGCTCATAAGTCGTCATGTTGTTCTGCATGGTCAGCTGACTCTCGATATCAATGATCTGCTGACAAGTCAAATCTTGACTATAGAGTGGGGTGGTGCCATAAGGACCAAATTGTGCATTGTGTTTATCCGGCCAGGAGCCGTAAACCCCCTGTTTGCGGGCTGGAAACATCGTCAAAAAGGTTGTTTCCGCGACGTGGGATAAGGAAAATTGTTGGAATTATGGAGCTAAAGCTACCAAGATTCGAACCTGACGGATCGGCGGCGGTTACAATGTATTGCAGTCCCACTTGAGATACCGCTTGCATAAAATTCGAATTGTTTAAACCGCCCTTGAAGGGTGAGACCATGCTCGTACTATCAAACGCAATTCCAAGCGATGGTGCCACATCGATATTCTGCGATAGTTCCGAAAGCGACTGAGCCAGGCTTGCATGTACACAAGTCCCATTTGAATCCTGCGTGTAACAATCCAGATTGGCATGGTCCCAGATGTAATTGAGCCAGCGAAACTGAGGATTCAACAAAGCGATGGCCGGAAAAATTGGGTCTGCGGGGGAGTACCAAGTGGTACCAATGCTATTGTAAGCAAACGTTGTACGAAAACTCTCAAATTGGGAACCGGATGGCAAACTGCTTTGCCAGTTTGCCATTGCTTGCAGATCCTGTGCCGTGGCAAATACAGTCGGGCAACTTGCATCATTAGGACACTGTGGAAGCGTCGGTGCATAGAGTCGATTCCCGAGTAGCAGATCATCAATTTGAGGATTCAGGTACACACGCCGAGAACCAAGAAAGACGCCTTTCGTAAACACAATTGACGACTTTATAACTGAAAGTAGTTGAGTGCATCAGACCTGAATAATTGCCCATGGTGAGTGCCCTCATCTCGCGACCATCGGCTGTGGTATGAGTAACAGCCAACGTGTAAGGTCCTGCCGCGAGAAGGGCAGTGGTTGTTTCGTTGGCAGCTACCGTTGCTATAGCTCGGTAGGCCCCAATATTCGCACTTCCCTGGCCCTTGACAGGAATCGGATTAACGAGATTGAGAAACGGAAGGATGTTAGTACCGGCGGATGTCAGCGTCACGTTGAGCGGATTTGTTTGCGAGTAGCTTGCGCCCGAGTTGTCCGGAGTAAGATTGTTTACAAAGACGACATCGAATGGTGTTCCAACCTAGTTCAGATACGACGAGATGGAGAGATAGTCAAGATCGTTTGGTTAGAAGCGAGCACTAACGTTTTCATCATCACCGGTGACTACGCAGTGGCATGAATAGCGCTTAAAACAAGCAGAAATGCGCAGGATTGGTTTATCTTTCATTTGTTTATTGAAAAATCGTTTAGGTAATAGCTACCAGCGCAGTCATGATCGCTTTAATCTGCGCCGAAACAGCCCGAGAAACTAAGCTCAGCAATTTACTGAATCATGGATGATAAGGGTTCTTGAAACACAGCAGAAAAGGTTGTAGTCTCCTGCTGCTCCGCAAGACCTACTCCTTTGTCAGCCAAAACAGTCTGAATGGAGTTAACAAAAGGCATTAAAATGTTGGGTTGCTTGTCGATATCTGTGTCGAATGAGACATCAAGCCAATCCTGCGCTGAGATCGCAATACGAATAATCGAGGAGTGATCTTCCGCTTCGGTGGAGCCAAAAACCTGATTACAAAGCCGCATCCGAACAATTTCAAAACCGAACTGGCTTGAGCTGCGCTGTACCGCCGCCCAGCAGTCCTCGGGCGTACTCGCGGTATGCAGGCTTTCCTGCAAAGTTTGCATCTCTAATTGAGCGTTGATTTCACGCCGCAACCCGCCGCGTAATAGCACCTTGCGCGCCGCTCTGAGTTCGGGGTATCCAAGTCTTTCGATGCCAAAGATGGCGATGGACACAAAAGCAACAAGAATAATGGCTTCACCGTGACTGCGTGCCCAAACAAGACTGAGTGAAAATATGCTGGCGATCGTTCCCGCGCTGTAGAGTAGCAATACAGCATGACGGTGTGTCAGGCCCAGTGCAAGCAGCCGATGATGCACATGTGAGCGATCTGGCAGGAAAATCGGCTGGCCGCGTAAGAAGCGGCGCGTGATTGCCAAACTTGTATCAATCAGCGGCACAGAAAGCGCCATGAGTGGAGCAGCCATACCGAACAAAGTGTCAGATTTCGCGCTCCAGAGAAGGCTGAAACACCCGAGCAGAAAGCCGAGTACAAGGCTGCCGCTGTCACCTAAGAAGATTGATGCTGGATTGGAGTTGAACACTAGAAATCCAATTAATGCTCCTGCCAACGGTGCTGTTGCGATAGTCAGTTCGAAATTGCCGCTTATCAGCGACGCAATCAATGTAGTGGTAGTTGCGAGCAGCGCAATCCCGGCGGCCAAACCGTCCAAGCCGTCTATTAAATTAATTGCGTTTGTACAAGCTAGCAGCCAAACAACAGTGGCCAATCGGGCGAGAACAGGTGAGCCGACAAACAGATAAGAATTGCCCATGTGCACTCCGGACGAGATCACCAGCAGACTGGCTGCAATTTGAACTGTAAATTTTTGCCAAGACCTGAGATTTAAGATGTCATCGGCCAAACCAACCGTAAAGATAAGCAGCGTGGCCGGTCCAATGGATTTCATAGTTGAAAAGGCAACCGGTAGATCGAGACGCAAATGCATAGCAATGAGACCAGCTATAAAACAAGATCCAAAATAAGCAGCTGAGACAGCCACACCACCTACTCGCGGGATGGGTTTTTTGTGCACCTTGCGAGCACCAGGTTGATCGACAAGATTCCATCGGAGTGCCAATAGACGCACAACCGGAGTGAAAGACAAAGACAAAATAAGAGCAATGCTAGTCAATAAAATAAGAATGAATAACACAAAAACCCCGAGAGTGTAGAGTAATGAGAAAAGCCTGAGTGGAACTTTACTTACGAAAGAGAATCTGGGAAGGTGCCGGGCGATGCGGATTGCTGTGGAAGCTTCAGTTCCAAATCGCGTACGCGGATCCCAGGTTGAGCACGGCGATACAAGGCTTCCAGTTGATCTACTACCCGGTCCCAGGAAAAGAATTGCTGTGCTCGCTTACGGCCAGCCGCAGCGAGTTCAACACCTTTAGGAACATCGGAAAGCGCTGCGCTTATGTGTTGCTGGAGATCAGCAACGTCTTTGTTACGGAACGTCAGTCCGGCATCGCCCAGCACTTCTCGATTTTCAGGAATGTCACTGGCCAAGCATTGAACACCATAGCTCATCGCCTCAATTAGTCCGATGGACAACCCTTCCAACTCCGACGGTTGAACAAACAAAGCCGTGTTCGAAAAAAGCTCTTCCAACAAACGGCCTTGTACACGGCCGACAAACCGAATACGCGCATCGCCTTTTGCCAGTTGATGTAGCTCATCAAGATATCTGCCGGCTGTGGGCGCGTCGCCCGCAATGATAAGTGGAAGAGATGTATCTAATCGGCGGTACGCTTGAATCAGATGGTGAGCCCCCTTCTCCGGTACTAGTCTTGCGGCAAACAAAACGTACTGCCGTGATGCCAAGCCTATTTCGCGGATCAGCTGTGGACTGGCAAACTCTTTTACGTCGGCAGCGGTCGGGATGAACTCACAATATGCGTTATAGTTCGCCTGGTAATAGGCGCATTGTGTCTGCGATACGGCTGTAATAGAGTCGGCTGTGGCAAGCGAAGCGCGTTCGAGTGCCTTAAGCACAGTTTTGGCGGGAAAACCCCAACGCGCTCTCTGCCACTCAATACCGTGCATCTGGAGAATGCAAGGTACACCTTTCATCTTTAATAACGGCGCAAACACGCCGGCGACCACACTATGCAGGTGGTATACGTCAGGAGCTTCCGTCCGCAGAGCTTGGTATGCAGCTAACAGGCCACCACCGAACTTTTCAGCCCAGTAGGGTTTTACGCGTGGCACCCAAACGAAACGCATGCCTTCCCACTCCTCAATACACTTGTCGGTACCACGAGTTGAGTAAACAGTTA
>JBCJKO010393468.1:0-10637 GCA_039877535.1 Touit batavicus
TGGTGTGAATAGATTGAAGGCGGGGTGGTGTTTAGATAGGCGTCGTGTGCGGAAAGTGGAGATCCAAGGCTCTTGGAGCAAAACTTTATCCAAGCAAGAGAGGGAAGAGTCAACTTGGTTGGAGATCCTCCTCTGTTTTTGGAGCCGATGGCGCCCTGGCCACCAGGCTTCAGCCCCATAGCTTAGGATAGCGGGAGTCTTGGCAGCGGCTGAGGCACAGCTGTGTATGCTTGAGGAGAGTGATTTCACTTCATTCTTGGAGGGGGGATTGGCTATGTTTTTGCGGAAGTCCGAGAAAAGGGATTGGACATGTTTCCCCAGGGTAATAGTTGCCTCTTGAACGCCTCTGTGTTCCCAGGCTCTGATGTTTTTGTTGATGTTGTCTAGGAATGACATGACTTCTTCCCCTATTGCGCGAAGGTTGTCGGTGCGTGAGGCAATTGATGCCGCGATTTGTCCTTGTAGATCCTGAGCCTCATCATGGGGGTCATCTCTGGCTGGTAGCCTTTTGTCGGTGGGAGAATGGAGGTCTCTTGGGTGGGACCGACACCCAGGGAGGCATTGTCTCTGGCGCCTCTTCCATGGTAACGTCCGTCATATCTTCGAATTTCGGGAAAGAGCAAGTATTATCTATGTACGTAGATCTTGTGCTGGGCGTGCTTGGTAGTGGTTGTGGTGAAAAGGTACAAACTAGATACACGAAGGAGAGCTAAGCTTCGTTTGTATCAAAGACGTCCACATACCCTTGGGAGGTCACGGGAACGGATAAACATTCGGCCCCGGGCCGTTAAATTTTACCTATTGCCGTCTCCCGATTTTCGTCCACGTTCTTCTTCCTGTTAGATATCGTATATCCAACAATTATGGCTTCCCTGGTGATTATTACTTGACGCTGCTATTCAATGGTCATCTACGGCATTCCCGTTCCGAGATTGACCTTTTTTTTTGTGCCAATTCCTGACTGTCTATCGGATACTACGTTTGACTTCTTGACAAAATGTCGTCTGCTCGGCCCAAGCTGAATAGCGATACAGATTGGCAACTATGGATAAATATCGCTGCATTGACAGCGGAAGGATACATGATATGGGATCTCATCAATCCTGCCCGAGATCATCCTCCTAAGGAGTTGGAAGAACCTCAAGAGCCTGAACCCGACGTCACTGTTTCAGTTATCACGGGAAGCCACGAGCAGGAAGTCATAGATCCTGTCAAGAAATTTCGTTTTGATCTTGCTATGTCGAGATATGGGAAACAACTCAAGATGTATGAGAAAAAGCGCTCAGGAATCCATAAATTCAAGACTTGGCTATGGGATACTGTTGCCAGCACTTATATGATTACTGCTACGAATAATTTGGACGGAAATGGAGTCGCCGTCCTGTATGCGATTATGAAACGACTTCGGCACCGACTTGCTCCAATTGATATTGATTACCGAAATGAAGTTTCTGCTCGATATTCGAACCTTATGCACAAAGACCAGGGACAAAGTATTCATGAATGGATAGATTCATGGATTCAAATACGTCAAGAGCTTAACGACATTGAAGCCATGAAAAATGATGGATTCAACTTCGAATATATCGCTAACATATTTCGTCAACGGTATCGACCAGAAGCTTCCAAGACCGAAGCTCAGTCAATGCTTTCTTCATCGAATCGGCGCGAAGCCGCTTTCTCAATCCCTACATTGAATGGCCAAGCGGCTGAGGAGTCGGGCGATGAAGATGAAAACCAATTTCGGGCAGACCATGCCCACTCCGATCAGCAAATGAACGAAAAACGTTGCCTTTGTGATAGCAAGCATAGTTTCCGATCTTGCTACTATCTGATCCCCCAATTACGCCCTGCCGGTTGGACTGAAAATAAAGATACTCGCAACTATATTGATCGTCGTTTAAAAGAATCAGCCAGGCTTAAAAAAGCAATTAGAAGAGCCCGCAAAAAATTTGAGCAGCTTGAAAAGCCAGCAGCCAATCACACTATCTCTACCGACGCTGATGACAACAACAACAACAACAACAACAACTTTGTTCCTGCCAGACCCCCAAACGAAGCAAACTCTTTTTCTGTCTCTAAGCACAAAGAACAGACATCTTCTCGAAGTATTAATACTAACGAGGTTGGAAACGAGAAAGCTGTTTCGAATAGTAATTCGACCGGACATAGTTATCCTCTCCGAGATAGTTGGGTGGCAGCTAGTGCAGCCGATGGACATGTCTGCAATGATATCTCACGATTCAAAGATTTCACTCCGATAGATGACGCCATGCTCATGGACAGAAGCACTACGTCGGTAAAAGGATATGGTACTGCAGTTATCAACGCCAAAAAAGCTAACAGCAATGCTGAGTTTCAGATTCGACTATTCCATACAGCCTACAATCCCAATTGTCGCACCAATCTTGTCTCAATGAAAAGGACTAGGGATAGAGGTGTTGTGCTTGATATGGTGAGAAATATGCTTGTCAAGTTCGATGGCACCCCAATTTGCGATGCTCCGGTCATCCATGGGTTGTGGGTGCTTGAATACAATCCTATTCCCGCTTCTTTTTCTACCAAACCCGTCGAAAATAAGAACTGATGCATGGCATCAACGAATTATATTGCAGTGGAGAGAGAATGAGAGACAAAAGAATATGGGTTACTTCCCCACGGTCTTTATTATCAGATTTTCTTCGGGCTTCACAACCCTATGCTGGCAACATAGCAAGGCAGATTTTGGGCTCATGTACATATTACCACTCATGCATAAACATTTCATAGAGTCGGTAGACTTTTTTTTTTTTTTTTTTTCTTCTTTTTTTTTTTTTTTTTGTCTCATTTGAAGCTTTCATTGTTATACAAAATCCGCGAAAGTCTTCAAGACCAGTCAGTGATTATTCGACTACCTACACCAGTTCTCCGATGCCTCTGCGTAATATCTCTCAACCCTTCAGGCACTCAGCGATCGAACGAGCCACAAATTCGACATTCCTCGGGTTCAGACCGGCGAGAGATATCCGGGAGTTGGCAGCCATGTAAATGTGGTATTTCTCTGTCAAGTCGGATGGTTGGACGCATCAGTTCAAGTGGTGGCCATACTAACATAGCAGTCGACTATATCCACGACCTACCTCTTAGCTTTATTACTATCTCCGACGACAAACCGAGGAATCCGAACATTCCAGATTGTCGAATTAGATGCTCCCATGTACCAGGTGCGCCTGATGTTGTTAGTAAGGTAGGCATCCACCCGGTGCTTTATCGATTCGGTTCAATCGATGTGATCTGATCAGACCCAACGTACCGAAAGCTATCAACGACTCATACAGTGCAGTCCGCATAGAACGAATGCGGCCGCTCATGGTTAGCAAGTCCGCATACCACGCCTTTTTCAATTCCTCGTTTCCAAGAACGGTGCTCGCTATCTTTGCACCGTAGGCTGGGGGGTTTGAGAATTCCGAGCGCTGCAGCATTTCGAGCATAGACTGCGTATTTACTGCAAGGGTTTCTGTTTTGGTAGCCAAAACAAGGCATCCGACGCGCTCACCTAGGGAACAAAGTCTCAGGTTTCAACAACACTTGATGCGGGTCACATTAACGGGGGAGAAATCATACCGTAAAGACCCATGTTCTTTGCAAAAGAGATACAAACACCAGCTTCGAGCTTTAGGTCATCAATGAAATATCGAATAGCAAAAGCGTCTTGATCGATATTTCCCGAATTGAACCCAAGATAAGCCGCATCGAAAAGCGGGAACAGCTCCCTCTCTTTTACGATCTGACCGATCCTCTGCCATTGTTCCTTGGACGGGTCGCAGCCGGTTGGGTTATGCGCGCAGGCATGGAGGATCACGATCGAGTGCGATTCGGCCGCATTCAGGGCAGAGCAATACGAGTCTATGTCCAGGTCTTTTGGATCCTCGGCGTAGTACTTGAATTCCTCACATGGGAAGCCCAGTTGTGAGAATACCCCGTGGTGATTCGACCATGATGGGTCCGGAATGTATACCTTGGGCAATGAAGGGTGACAAGCTTTGAGTAATAACCCGGCCAGGTGCAGTGATCCTGTGCCGGAGATGCATTGGCAGATTGCTAGCTATAGCCCATTAGACCTGCATAAATGCGTTGAAGAATATGTTGATGGAGATTAACCAAGAAATTGCTACTCACTTTACCCTTCAGACCCCCAACAACATCCTGACCCAGCGCCATCTCGGCGGCTCTATACCGAAACTCGCTTAGCCCTAGTATGGGCAGATATTCATGATCCAGACCCTGAGATGCCAGTAAGTCATGACCCTTTTGAACAGAAGGAAGAACCCATGGCTTCCCATTCTCATCGCGATATGCGCCTTGTCCCAGGTTTACCTTCCAGGGAGAAGAGTCTGCCAGATATTGAGCTGTCAGGGCGAATATCGGATCAGTTGGGAAGAATTGCGCCTTGTTGAACCAAGACTCTCCTGTTGCTTCCGTTGTCATATTGTCTTTTTTTGGTTTTGGGATTCAAATGAGTGTACTCCGTAGTATTAACTGGTTTGTACTACTGGTAACTCGCCCGACGGTACCTTAGCCATGGCTGTTGTTATACAACTTGAGTTTCCCGGGATGGTTGCCCGGTACCTCGGTGACCCGTCCGAAACCGAAAGATATTCTACCCAACGGGAGGGAAGCCTTTGCATCCATTTTCCGCAGGTTAAAATAGTATCCCAAGATATTACTGATTGTCAGTGTCCAATGTTTAATATACTCGGTGACCTCGGTCAGCGAGTCCATCGGGAACCCTCCCGAAATCCGTGGATCTGGAATTCGATCGGCTTTGAGTACAAAGAATCCACCAAAATCATAACTGAAATTGAGCATACGAATTATTCTAACCCAATAATAGTCATTATTCAGGATATTCTAGGGAGACAGCTAAGAGTACGGAGTAGGAAATAATCATATATGATATAGCATATTCCCCATTAGGGCAAACAATCGCATGCCCTACCAGCCCTAATTCATCAGATTGGGTATTGTCTAAACTCTCTACACAGCCAGCCAGCCAGCTACAAACTGCGCAGCAAATGGAGCTGACATGGATGCTCCAGTGTTTCACCTATCGGCTACTGAAGTCATTGCATTTGCATCTACGTTATTGGTCAACGTGGTGTTTGAGGATATGAAAAGGGGATGCAGTTGTAGCACTTTGCGAAAAGGGATCTTCTCATATATAAAAGAGGACTGTCAGGACACTTTCAATACTGAACTGACTGCCTTGGCCGAGTGCCAGAAAGAAAAAAAAAAAAAAACATAATAAAATTACAACCCATCAACAAAATTAAAAAACCGATCTAGCCACTTGAGCGGTTGAAACGAGGGAAGCATCGCACTACACAACGGGCATTCGGCAGCGTTATGGTTCCTGTCATACCCATAATCATCACTATCATCATCGTCATCGACAAGCTCCCCTCTCGTTAGGGCGATCGAAAGCTTATAATACGAACTTGGCATGGCACGATGAGCGTGCCACAGAAAGACGAGAGAAGTGTCGACCTCGGAAGGTCCGGCACTGGCTTTGCCTTTATGTTTCTGAATAAGGAAATTCTTGTAGCGGCCGGTATTCTTCTCGAGGATTGAAGACAGCATAGCAGGAGATTGAATCCAGCGGAAGAGCTGTGACCTCATGTTTTCCAGAAAGCCAGAGAACTGCAGAGTGGCAGAGTGCAGATTGCACGAAAAGGAGCCAGCATGGTCGTACCGAGAGAGGACATGATGTAGTGCAGAGATCTCAATGTTCGATATTGATTTCAACATAGTTGTTTCTCTTACTTTCTGAATGACTCTTTGGTCCTTGACGGCATCTGCAACGCTCCCAACTATATTTTTCATCTGAGGAAAGAGATTAGAAAAGCGAGTCTCCTCGAGTAAAACGGATGCCAAACAATCCCTGAAGAAGACGTTCGGAAACACCGTTCTCGCATAGGTATCACGACTGGTCACTCCCAATCCAGCATTATGAACACCACCACCACCACCTTTCGGGGGAATGTAGGACGTCCCTCGCATAGGCACATTTGTTTCCAGCAGCGAAAGCAAGTCCTTTCGGAAGCTCAGCGTCGGTATAGTTAATCGGTCCATGGAGTAGTTACATGACAAACATAACTGAAGAAACATGGTGTCCGCATATCCCATCTCGCGTCTCGTCGTCCAGGGGATTCGAACTGCTTGTCTGCATCGGAAGCATTCGACTTCCATCGTGTCTGGGTCGTTCACGTTATCCCACGACAGACCGGTTCTCCGCTCAAAGTTCTGTCTGGTCGTCTCAGGTGGAGAGTATATAAATTTTCGATGGTCTATGTACCGGTCAATGAGATTTAGTGGCAGGTCACTGTTCCAGATTGACATCTTGTGGTGCCGGATGCAGTCTCCCAAAAATGACCGGCTATGAAGCGTCAATACGTGGAATACCATGAAGACGTCTGTCAAGAGTACAATCATAGTATCATTAGCAAGACCGGTATTCGCGTGTGTATGGTGTGGATGGAGGTCACGTTTATTTTACCCAGAGGAAGCATATCTTCTTCTTTCCATTCCATCGTCATGTCCATGCCGTGACTCCATGAATCCTTGGTCTCTCGCGCAATACCGGATCCAAACGGCCATGTACCCAGAGACGAATTCGGCACGCAAGCCTGCCACCAGACTTCAAACCGATGCACTGCTCTGGCCAGGTAGACCGACCATCGTTTTTCCGAGATTCGGTGGCGCTGCTGTTCCTGGTTCAGTCCCGCGAAGAACTTCGAATTCTCTGCTCGAAACAAGCCTGGTGTATTGGAGACGGATCTTTTATGCTTGAAAAAGGTTGCTAGCAGTCTATGATACGATTCGTACTGCTGAAAGGACACGATTGGAGAGTCATTCTGGGCTGATGTCGATGTTGACACTTCGGGGAACACCTTCTCATCCTGGTCCAATAGCGGTACTTTTTCGCTCATTATTAGCAGAATACTCTGATGGTGAAGTGACTCACTCCCAAACACCACCTATTCGCGTCGGAAAAGGGGTCGGTGATAACATACTGTCTTCGTGACTGATCCAGAGTGAAAGACTGTTAAACGCGTATTTCGCGTATTTCCCCGCGGTTTACGGAGAAGGTTTCACGGAAAAAGCTGAACCAAAGTACCTCCGAGGGTACTCCTCCTGTTCTATTTTCATTGCAGTGGACGAGCGCACAGACATGGCGAATTTCCAAGGATTTCTCCTGAGATTAGCTTTAGTAAGAAACGTCTCGATGCTTGCTCCGAAATTGAATACTACTAACAAGACCGACATAGGCGGGCTTTTGTCTGGCGTTATTCTACCCCTATCTTTCGCTTCGTCTACGGGCCCTGTCACTTCTGTTGGCCAACTCACCGGACAGGCTCACTGAAGTCAATACGTTTGCAGAATATTCCGTAAAGTTTTCGGACCGGATCAGGAACTGTGAGGATGCACTCATAGTCGAGGAGGACGGGGTAGCAATCCTCAGCTGCGACCCCGGGAGAGACCTCTGGAATACAGTGATGGGCACATTTACACAGAGCCTCTCCGTTATCCCACCTGGCCAGCTTCTTCTGTACCGGCACGGCTCGCCAGATTTATCGGATGATACTGCCAACGCACTTACTCCTGTCGAGCTCCTCGACTTTCCTGGGGTGAAAGGGTTCCATCCGCTTGGAATCGAATATCACAGACCAAGCTCTACCCTCTTCGTCTGCAATCATCACTACGAAGGCTCGCGTGTTGAGGTATTCTCGCTGGATCTTGACTCTCCTCGACCAGTTGCAAGACATACCAGGACAATCACAAGTCCGCTCATAAAATCACCGAATGCCATTGCTGCCCTCAACGGCCATGAATTCTACGTCACAAACAATCACTACTTCCTCATAAGGGACCATCCATGGCTGGCTAAACTGGAGACCTTCACCGGATTTCCCGGGGGCAGTCTTGTCTATGTGAATCTTCTTGCCACCACAGCAGAGAAAATAACATCAACAATATCCCAACCCGTGGCCCACATCCCATTCGCAAACGGGGTGACTTTTTTGAATTCGTCAACGCTTGCGGTGGCTTCTACCAGTACCTCCCGTGTCTTACTATATGATATCTTACCGGACCGGTCTCTCCAGAAGTCAGGCATGTTCCAAGTGCCCTTCTTCCCGGATAACTTGTCCACCGATAAGAAAGGCACTCTGTTAATTGCGGGTCATCCTCATCCACCCTCCCTTAACTCCCTTCGCAAGAATCGCTTGGAGTGCATCCAGGGTGAATCTGGGGGTCTAGACAAGTGTCACAGCCGCAGGAAGACATCTCCAAGTTGGGTCGCCGAATGGACTGTTGATGAGGGACTCGGAACCATGTATCTGACCAATGGTGAATATGGTGAATATGGCTCTAGCGCCAGCGCTGTAAAGGACACAGACCGCCAAGTTGGGATTGTAACTGGTTTGTATGCCGATGGTATATTGGTTTGGAAGGAATAGTCTGCATTGTCCGGGGTCCCGTCTTCGTCTTCCATGAACAAAACTTCTGACTAGTAGCAGCAGCGAATAACACATATATATATATATATATATATATGTATATATATACTCACTGCTTCTTCTTCATAGGTGATTTTCTTTGATTTTCACCGTTGTTAACCTTATTGGTTTCGGTCTTTTGGGAAGCTCTCGGTGCAAGTAATAGGCCTTGCATTCTTTTACAACAGCTTCAATTACGAAGCCAAATCGAACGCTATCAAATTCATTTTGCCAGCTTCCATGTAGGCACGTTATTTTGACAAAGCGGCCATCACGGAGATGATACCCAGTTGACATCAATTTTATTGAAGGAGCATGCGACCAGTTTCCCCATTTGAGGAACTCCCAAGACATACGAAATTTGTCAGACAGGCCATTGTCGAAATCTTCTCGAATCCTTTCCGTTTCGTTTATTTTATTATAATTGCTTCTGGCATGCTGGTTTGTATCGCCTCGGCTTTGATGGGATATGTATCAAAGTACATAGATGACCATGTTGCTGTTGCTCTGAGGTATCGGCTTTTGCGGATATGGTATTTCCTGTTTTCTTTTCCGTTGCCAGTGTCTGTCTCAGGAATATGTAAGTTGTTCCCAGTCCGTGCCATAAATACCATCTAAAACAACTACTTTCAGGGAGTTCATTTATATTATATTGGACATTCTTTGCTGTCACTGCACGAATGTACCTGGTTGCCCAGCACCTTTAACCATAGCCAATAGGTTTTCCTTGAATTTCAAATATCCCTTATCCGAAGACGATTGAAACTTCACCGTATCCCCGTGGCTGGCATTTATTGATATAGTGCTCTGGTCACGTTCTTCTTTGGTCGGCATTAACTGTTGCTTAGACTATTGGGACTCGTATCAGCAAGCAAGGTGGTAAGGAAAGATGATATCAGAGACGTTCGACAGTTTACTTACGTCCACTGAAGGACTTTCACAGTCTAAAGTATGTATGCTCTCGCGAACATACACAGTCTTAAAGTCACCATGTATTTGAGCATATTGTCGCAACAGAGTCAACAGGAAGCGAGCTTCGTTGAATGTTGGGTCATTTGATGCTGTTGGATTCAATGCAGCAATGCTGGCAACGTATGTTTCTAATCCATTAATTCTTGAATCAAGCTCAAGCGTACTTGCAAATATTACACCGCAGGTGGCCTGTTTTATGGCGTAGTGGGCCGGTTTAACACCATTCTTGGCCGAGTTGGAGTAAACCAAAGCCTGTAAAAGCAAAGCCAGTCAAAACATTTGATTTAATAGCATCGTAACAGGTACTTACACTCTTAAGTATTGCACCACCTTGGCTGTGAGCAATGAATATAATGGGGCACCACCTTGCCTATTCAAAGCCGTAACCTCATCAGTTCTTAATCATTCTGTAGACATTGTTAATACTTATGCGCACATTTCCCTTTCTGGTTATCCATAAATCCGAAACCAAGCTTTCCGAGATAGCCTGCAAGGACGTCCCTTCGATCGATTCGTATCCCCAAGTATAAATTGTACTATTTGGAAGGTCACCCGGCAGCAAATCGCGAAGCCAGTTGACTTCATTTGCTGCCGTCCACGATCTCTCACGATGCCCACCTTTTCCGTGGATAGCAACAATGCTAACGCCAGTTACCAATTCGTTCCTCCAGGACGAGGAGAGGGAGAGCTTACTCAACCTGGGGATCAACGCCTGTATATAACAATTTCAAGCCAACATCACTATTAGAAGTGGAAGACGTCTCATTGTTTCTGGCAGGAGGCGGACCCTATCTCCGGATAAGCATAATCAAGGTATAGATGGAGGATAATCCAGCTGAGCCTACTTTGTGTGTTGACGGTTTGCGGCTCAGTAGTCGTCTCCAGGTCCACGGCATGATTGCAGGCTACTACGGGAAAAAAAAAAAAAAAAAATGACTATCGAGACGGTTCATTTGTGAATCTGATTGATTGATTGATTGATTGATTATTTAACGTCCGAGAGGGGTCACGTGCTATCCACGTGCCGCGAAGATTCCGATACGGAATATAGTGAAACGAATTCCGGTAGCTAGTGATAGCTCGAGAGAGTCAATTACCCGAACGGTAAGACCTAGACTAGATCACTAC
>JBCJKO010433719.1:0-10549 GCA_039877535.1 Touit batavicus
TGTCGTCGGTGCTGGCGCTCGTGATCGCCGTGCCGCTTTCGATTGCGGTGGCAATATCGCTTGTTGTTTCTTTGACAACCACTCCTATGATGTGTGCGCTGCTGCTAAGACCTGAGAAAAAGACGAATCATAATTTTCTTTACCGGTTCTTTGAACGTTTATTAGAAATTGCTCATGAAGTGTATGCCAGAAGCTTGCAAACTGTTCTGCGTCATCCGCAACCCACACTGGTCATTAATCTGGTAACACTGGCCGTTACCGTTTATCTTTACGTCATTGTGCCGAAAGGCTTCTTTCCACAGCAGGATACCGGGCACATCGGCGGGACGCTGGTCG
The DNA here is from genome assembly GCA_039877535.1 of Touit batavicus. Taxonomy (NCBI): domain Eukaryota; kingdom Metazoa; phylum Chordata; class Aves; order Psittaciformes; family Psittacidae; genus Touit; species Touit batavicus. Next base: position 337 of record JBCJKO010433719.1, read on the forward strand.
CTGATCAAGACATATCGTTCCAGGCTATGCGCGAGAAGTTCTTTCAGGTCATGAAAACTGTTCAGACAGACCCATCTGTAAAAGACCTGAACGGCTCAACGGGTGGCGGAACGCTAAATGTTGCTACGCTGTGGTTCGAACTGAAGCCTCTCAGTGAACGGCTCGTTTCCACCGATGAAGTCATTAACCGCCTACGGGACAAGCTGACCGGTATTCCTGGCGCTACTTTCTACATGCAGCTGTTGCAGGATATTCGCATCGGCGGCCGCGTCGGCAACTCGCAATATCAGTTCACTTTGCAATCCGACAATATCAAGGCGTTGCATGAGTGGGCGCCCAAGTTACTTGAAAAGTTGAAAACTTTGCCCTCGATTGTGGACGCCAACAGCGATCAGCAGGTGAATGGCTTGACATCGGAATTGACGGTTGACCGGATGACGGCTTCACGACTGGGAGTCAGTCCGCAGCAGTTGGATACCACTTTGTACAGTGCCTTTGGCCAAAGACAAGTTTCAACCATGTACAAAGGTATGAATCAATATCACGTAGTCATGGAAGTCTTGCCCGAATTTCAGCAGAATCCGGCTTCTTTGCATGATATTTATGTCCCTTCTTCGGCAGGACAGGCGATCCCCCTTTCAACCTTCACGCAAAGAAAAACGGAATCAAACTCGCTGGCCGTCAATCATCAGGGGCTTTTTCCCTCTGTTACTCTGACCTTCGCCTTAGCGCCCGGTACCGCATTGAGTCAAGCGACAGAGGCCATTGAGAGTGCACAACGTGAAATTGGTATGCCAACCAGCATACAAGGAGGGTTTGCCGGAACCGCGCAGGTCTTTCAAGCCTCCCTAAAGAGTGAACCGTGGTTGATTTTGTCAGCGTTGATCGCCGTTTATCTCGTGTTGGGCATGCTCTACGAAAGCTACGTGCACCCTATCACCATTTTGTCTACACTTCCGTCTGCTGGCGTCGGAGCGCTGCTGGCGCTGCTTATTTGCAAGGTTGAACTCACGGTAGTTGCCCTGATCGGAATTATTCTCCTAGTTGGCATCGTGAAAAAGAATGCCATCCTGATGATCGACTTTGCCCTGGATGTGGAGCGACAGCAGCAGCTTTCCACCTCAGAAGCGATCTACCAAGCGTGCTTGATACGGTTCAGACCTATTATTATGACGACCCTCGCGGCGTTGTTTGGTGGGCTGCCGCTGGCCTTAGGAACAGGTACGGGTTCTGAGTTTCGCAGCCCCCTGGGGATCACCATTGTAGGCGGCCTGATCATCAGTCAGATTTTGACGTTGTACACCACACCTGTTATGTACATCTACATAGCAAAATTACAAAAGAATTTTGGAAGTAGACGGAAGCTCGATCCAAAATTAAAGACGCTTATGATGGATTCGCAAGAGGAACCGCTGACGCAAAACGCTAACTGAGGGCGAAGAAGCGCTGAGTGTTTCGCGCTGCTTACACGTTAGTCACGGAACAACAAAGATGTATAAACGGCTTAACACTAGGTTCGGGAAGGAGAGCATGCGTCCCGATGCTCACCGATTTCCTTTTTTCCTCCATGAGTTAGCTGAGTTCTACTGTACCTAAGGCTTCAGTGCAACAAACCTTTTGCCATTTGATCTGACGGCATGTGAATTGAAAAGGCTGACTTGATGGGAAAGCTCTGTCCATCGTTGTCCTTGGCAAGTCGGCTTGTTTCGACTACGGCTTCCCCTGTTTTCTGCAACGAGATCCGAAGAGAGTCTCGGGAAGCGCGGCGTATAGCTGGATCAACTACCCACCGCAGCGCTCCCGGCACATCCCGGCTCAGAGCCATCGCTTCCAGTTCAACGTAAACGCCGCCGTCGCGCTGTTCAAATCGAGAGATACTGTACAAACGCCAAATTAGTCCACGGCCAGTGTCGGCGGGTGCTTCATGTTCCCTTGCCTGACCGAAGTTTTCAATCTCACGAATCCGCGTCGTCTGCGAGACACCGTACCACTTGTTTTCATCCAAGGCTCGAAAGGTGTTTTGGAACTCCGTGTCCATTGCAAATTTAGCAACAACCGCTTGATTCAACAGGCGAAGAGAGAAAGTATCGTTCGCTTCAGTCTGCCGGGAGACTTGGGAGTCAATCACATTGGGGGCGTAAAAATCTTTGTATCTGCGGTAATCGCGCACAACCGCAAGAACTTCTTCCAGACGAGTTCCGGGAAGAAAGGTAGCGCCGATCCAGTGATGAATCATGCCTTGCGGAACGCGATGTGGGTTTTCACCTACAGGAGCGATCACCGTTTCTCCTTTGTGGACGCGCTGAAGCCGGTCGGGCAGTTCATCACTCCACAGAAATGCTTTGGCGCTGGAATATTGGTCAACACGAGTATTTTGCGCTTGCACATAGGCATCCCAAGCTTGTAGAGTTTCAGGTTTCAGTTCGGCTCCTCGGGACACGAAAGAAGCGACAAGAATCAGGAGGGCTGCCGTCAGGAAAGCACCCAAAAACCGCCGACGTTCTGATTGTGAAAGAAAAGAAGGAGTACTTGTTAGCGGCCGGGTTTGGACTTTCATATTAATCTTCCTCTGCTACCATGCAGATGTTGTGCGCCCTGGACGAGACACCCAATCATTGTCCAGAACTATTGTTCAATCGTCCAGCTCTGAGGATTAATGTGGACCCAATTACAGATATTTTCACTGCGATGCGAGTGGATAGCGTGCTTTACGGGCGAATAGAGCTAACAGCTCCCTGGGGGATTCGGTTCGACCGAGGAGAGTACGCGTGTTTCGGCACGGTGGCGCACGGCTGTGCTTGGCTCAAAGTGGAAGGGCAAACTCAGCCTGTCGCTTTGGAGCAGGGCGATTCCTTCTGCTTGTTCGCGCAAAACTATGCGCACACACTAGCAGATCATCCGGATACAAATGCCATAGCGATGCAGGAAGTAGCGCAGACCAAGTGTGACGGTGTTATTCGTTATGGGGGCGGGGGCACAGCGACAACAATTCTCGGCGGCAAATTCACCTTCGACAAGGTCAGTAGCAAGCCACTGCTGGATTCACTGCCGCCACTTCTCCACATGCCCCGGGAGCGTGTTCAATCTTCGCCGCTACAGCAAAGCCTGCATCTCTTTGCTGCGGAAACGGCACAATCCTGTATAGGCTCGTATCTCGTGCTGAAACGGTTGGCGGATATTGTTCTTCTTCAACTCATACGGGAGTATGTTACGTCGAGTACATGTAACGAGACAAGTTGGCTGCGCGCTCTAGCGGACCCACGGATCGGCGGAGTGCTACGGTCCATGCACGAAAGGATTGAACAACCTTGGACGGTGGGCGAATTAGCTACCGCAGCAGGAATGTCACGCTCCGCTTTCGCCGTGCGATTTAAGGAGGTCGTAGGGGAGACGCCGCTGGACTATCTCACACGTTGGCGTATTTACCGTGCTACCGTGTTGTTGCGGGAGGGCGACCGAAAGCTATCCGAGGTTGCTCACTCGGTGGGCTATGGTCTGGATGGCTCCTTCCATAAAACGTTTAAGCGAATTGTGGGAGTAACACCGGGCGAGTATCGCCGCGCAACAATTAGCTAAGTTTGGTGCAATAGGCAAACAACATTACTTCTCACTCTCCGGCTTAATAATGGCCGCAAATCCACCTGCGTTCTCCATTGAAATTGTGAAAGTGTCGTTGGAGGTAACCGTTCGCGACCATTCGGAAATCGTGACGGGCTGTAAGTTTGATTCCGGCGTATCTTCAAAGCCTCGCAGAACATATCTGCCTGGACCCAGAAAACTTAGTTTGATTGAAAGCTTCAACGGCTGTTTGTTATTCATAGCAGCGATCCACCAGCCATTGCCTTTTCTGCGCGCTTGAACTAAAGACTGCATCATTTCAGCCGACAGCACCCACGTCTCATCCCAAGTTGTCGGCAATCCTCGATAAAACTCGATTCCAGGCTGTTCCCGATAGTTCCCTGGCGAATCGGCCAGGCAAAGCAGTGGTGAGTCCATCAGAACGGACAAAGCGAGTTGCCGGATTCGCGTTCCGACCACCTGGGCCGGTATGGCATTGGGAATAAACCGGTCCTCACGCACATTGATAAAGCCTCCCGGCGTCGTATCCGCTGGACCAAGAAGACCACGCGTGAACGGGAGCGCAATCATGTGCGACGGAGTAAAAGCCTTTCCCAGTTTCACGTACTCTTCTCCCAGGACACCTTCCTGAGTAATGAGGTTCGGCCAAGTTCTCGACAGTCCGGTTGGTGTATAGGTGCCATGGAAATCCACCAGTAACTTATGTTTCGCCGCAGTGGCCAGCAACTCCTCCTGCCAGTGTAAAGTTGGCTGTGAACCGTTTTGATCGAAAAAATCAATCTTTACTCCTGATACTCCCCATTCGGCATAGGTAGCAAAAAGTTTCTCTGCCCCAACGGAACGGATGTTTTTCGAGTTAACCCATAGAAGCAACTGAACACCTTTGGATTTGGAGTAAATCATCAACTCCGGAATATTGATATGGGACAGAGGCTTAATTGCAGTTTCAGGATCTTTGCTGTCCTGGTCATACCAATACCAGTGGATCAGCATGTAGGACCAGCCCATCTCCGCTGCCAAGTCAATGTAGTCTTTGTCCGATTGGGTATTGCCGCGAGCAGCAAGTCCTTTGTACTGGCTCCAATAGGGGTTCACACCTGTCCACCAGGGGTCCCATGCGGTGATGCCGGGGTGAATCCAGGACGTATCAGAAACTTGCGATGAAGTCGCGAGGTTTATAAGCAGAGTCGAAACAGTCAAATCGCCTGCGTTCCGCGCAATCATTAACGCGTGCCACGGTGATTCGCGAGGAGTTTCAGCTTCAACAGGCGAAATCAGCGAACACTGTGCGCCGTACACACCGGGAAGGTGTAAGCCCTCTAAAGACGCGCCAGCCCAGTCACGGACATCCGCCTCAGCAACCGCGACATAGCCACTTTTTGTTTCGACCACAAGCGGAAGGCTTCTCAGCATTCCGGAAAGCTGATTCAAACGAGTCTCCAGGAATGGATTCTCATACTTGGTATTAGCCCCAACCCAAGCGCGGTAGTTCTCCGCAAAAAGAAACTGGGTCGAGTCTCCGATTAGTTTGAACTTCCTCAAGCTTTGCTGGCCGGGAAGAACATAGCGCAGAGCCACGCCCTGATCGTAGACGCGAACGATTAGTTCGAAAGTGACTGAAGAGGCAGGTGAGGGACGGACTTCCTGCAATCTCAGCCGCAAATCACGGTACTGATCTTTTACGATGCTGAACTTACCGAAATCGTTCTTCCAAGAACTGTTGTGCTCGCTTTTATGGGCGTCGACGACTTCAACATTTCGGCCAAGCACAAGCGTATCGTCAAAACTCAGCCCAAGCTGTGAAGGCACAACGAGCGGTTTTCTATCCAAATCGACGGAATACGAAATCTTATGATCAATGTTTACGTGTACATGAATTGACCCGTCAGGTGAGGCAATCTCAACTTGATAAGGATGACGATTCGCGCCTCCGGTTTTCTGGGCAAATGCATCAGCCGACGATACTGCGCTAAGAACAACAATAATAAAGACTAAAGATCCGGTTTTCATTCAATTTTGATGAAAGGAATGTATTGATCTCGCTTCATCCTGTAATCTTCCAATAGATCGAGTATCGCTGTCCGGGACCGATGGAGTTGAAAGGCACAAAGGCAATCTTGCGATCAGTTCCAGGCACTTCGAACTGCAAAGCACTACCTACCATGCGGTTCCATTGTTTGACGTCTGCATCCTGGGCTGACATCTGTGCGGTTTCTGGCGCTTGCTTCTGCAGATCGGGCGATTGCAGGCCGACCACCAACGACTCTGGAAGCGTTCCCTCATCATGACGTGCCGCAAGAACAAGCGGACCATATAAGAACGCCCGCAAAGTGGAATCATCCGGCATTTCTTCGACATGAAGGCTCATGGGAAGATCCACTTCGATCCGGTCTCCTCGCCGCCAAGTTCGGTTGATTGTCAGATAGCTGCCCGGTTCCGCCGATATTTCGGATAATTTCCCATTTACTTTTACTTCGGGAGCACTGCTGACCCAGGAAGGAATGCGAATTCTGAGCGCAAAGGGCTTGTTGCGTGCGGTGAGAATTTCAAGCGTTGTGGCAGGCTGAGCCGGAAATGTCGTCGTCTGCCTGATCTGCACGCCCCGCTCTTTCCAATCCAGTTCCGAAGCGATAAACAAGTTGACGTACAAGCCGTTATCGTCTTGAAAGTAGATGCTGTCGGCCAACTTGGAAAACTCTTCCACTCCGGTCCCATTACAGCACCAGAAGGACTGTTCTTCCGTGCCGTAAGTACGCCAGGAACCGGAGCGCAGTGCCAGAAAATACTGTGTATGGCCATTTGAAAGGTCGATCGTGCCCAGCCGGTGATTATAGAGATTCCGTTCGTAGTAATCGAAATAACGCGGGTCTGCGGACCAGGTGTATAAAGCGCGAGTCAACTTCATCATGTTGTAGGCGCAGCAACACTCATTTGTCTCTGGACGTAAGGAGAGTTCCTCCGCTAAACGATTCGGCTCCGTCAACCAGCCTTCGTTACAACTGGTACCACCGCTCACGTAAGTGCGCGTGTCAACAATCTGCTTCCAGAAAGAATCCGCTACATCATGAAACCGCAAGTCAGAGCTGAGTTCATAACGGCGGGCAGCTCCAATCACTTGTGGGATATGGGTGTTGGTATGGACACCCCGCAGTTGATCGCGGCGCAAAACCAATGGATTGAAAAATCGCTGTTTAGTGAAGCGGTCGCCGACAAGGGCGTAATGCGGGTTGGATGAAACGTCAGCAAGGTTGTAGAGCGTCTCGTTCATGCCGCCAAACTCCTCATCCAATACCCTTTGCATTAGGTCAGGGCTGAGCGAGCCAGTCCATTGATCCACCCAATCGCCCATCTTCTTCGCAATCGTGAGACTGACTTCATTTCCGCAGTACTCATGCACATCCAGCATGCCGGCCAAGATCTTGTGATAGGTATAGAAGGGCGCCCAAACTTTCTGTCGTGCCTTCAGCCGATCGAACAACGATAAAGGAAATGCGCTTAAGTAACCGTTCCCCAAACGATCTTGACACTTGCCGAGTTCTGTCACCAGATACTCGACTTTGGTTTTCAGTTGCTCGTCACCTGTGGATGCATACATGAGTGCGCAACCGGAAAGATAGTGCCCGACAAAATGTCCGCGCAATTCGCAATCCGGTTTTTCCCAACCACCCAGGGGCTTAGCAGTGGAAGGCAGTCCCGCATTGAGGCGAAACGTGTGGAGCAAACGGTCAGCATCGCAGCGGCGTAAAAGGGCGCGGTTTGCTTCCTGAGCAGACAGGAACGGCCCAGGCAGCAGCCGCACTTGGGCTAACTTGCTAGGGCGCACATGTAAAGTTACCTCCTGACGGGCAAACACCAGCGGTTTGTCGAAGGGCAAAGAAGCAGGGGCAGTGCCTACCTGCTCTTTCGGAGCAACGGGATCACCTGGCACAGAAGCCTGCGTGATCGGGCGCGGCACATCCTCCGCCAGCATGCTAGCCAGCGGTGAGCAGCCAGCCAGCGCCAGGAAGAGCCGTCTTCCGACCCGTGTGGCTTGCGGCACGTCAACAGTTGTTGCTTCGTCTGGATTCTTAGATTTCAACTCGGCTTTGTTCATCACTTCTTTAATTTCACCAAATCAAAGCGGTTACTGACTATACTCATTGCTATTCTACGGTAATACTTAATCGTTAAAGCTCAGCGAAAACTGCAGCTGTAACTGGCAAATTTACTTCTTCTCGGCTTCATTAAATTTGTTGTTTGCCCGTTCGTTGGATTGTTGCCATAGCATTTTGGAGCGCGCAAAGGCGGCTTCTGCTGAATGTTTGTCGCCGATCAACTGATACTGGCGTCCCAGCACATAGGTAATGTCACCTTCGGAGTCGTTTCCTACGGGGAAGCAACACAGTTTCAAAAATAACTTCAGGCAGCATATTCACTCGTCGTACGGACGTCAAGCGTTTTTGCTCAACTCCGTGATGCTTTTCAAGTCAACATCACTTTCAACGCAGCTGCATAATCTACTTTCGGCCGATACTCTTTCGGCAGTTCGACGCGCAATCCCTGTGCTTGCTGCTGCCAGTTGACCTTCGCATTCGTTCCCAGCAACTCAACATGAGCCACTTTGCCCGGCTGCGTATCCGCCGAGGTTCCCAGCGATTCCACTGTCAACGCGCCCTCCGGCCATCCCAGCGCAATCGCATACAGAACAGTGTTTGCTTTGTTGCGAGTGAAACGGATGTCCCTCGGTCCTAAGGCGCTAATGCTCTGCCCTTGGAACGATCCGCTCTTGACTCGATTTGGACCTTCGCCGTAAATCTTCCAGGGCCGTGTTTCGAAGATGGCTTCGCCGTTTACCTGCATCCATGCGGTCACACCGTCAAGCACGGCTAGCTCTTTGCTGTCGATAGTTCCATCTGGCTTACCCGGCAGATTGAGGATGAATGTCCCATTTTTACTGACGGTATCGATCAGCCAATGAATGACATCGCGCGGGGGCAGGTATCCACCATACTCGCCTGGTTTTTCAAAGATGGATCGCGCATAGTGCCAACCACCGATGCAAGTTTCCGACTGCCACGGATACTTCATAACTCCGCTGGTGAGTCCCCGCTCATAATCGGCCACAACAGCCTTTGCTAGATGGTCGGGCACGTTCTTCACGTTGAGCACGGCCTCGTTCTTGCCCCCATGTCTACTCACATTGTGGTTATAGAAATACGATCCGATATTCATGCCACCCCAGCCCAGCGGTAGGAGAGTGTCATCAAAATACAGCAGGTCCGGATTGTGCTGATCAATTAAGTCACGTGTTCGGTCATAGAAGTTTTTTACATAGGAGATGTCGGGCAGCGCGTCAAATGGGTGCTTGACCGAATATAGAAGTTGCGGGTTCAGGCCCTGCCACCACTGGTTCGTGCCTTCAGCGAGTGTTAAGGCACCATCATAGGAAGTTCCGGCCAGCGGACCCGATCCATCTGCTCCATGCGAAGTCTGGAACCACCACCAGTTCCGCGCTTGATGCACTGTGACACCAAATCGCATGCCCTGCTTCCGGGCCGCACTGGCCCACGAGCCGACGACATCGCGATGCGGACCAATCGCCACGGAGTTCCACGGCTGGTGTCGGGAATGCCATGCATCGAAATTATCGTGGTGGTTCGCAAGCGCCACGAAGATCCTGGCACCGGCGCTTTTGTACCGGGCCATCAATTCTTCCGGCTCCCAATTCAAGAGCGTCCATTGGGCACATAAGTCCTTATACCCGAAGCGCGATGGCGGTCCGTAGTGTTCGGTGTGAAACTTATTCTGCCGCGAACCTTCCTGATACATGTTGCGGGCGTACCAATCGCCAGCTTCGGGTACGCATTGCGGACTCCAATGAGCCCAAATCCCAAACTTCGCATCGCAGTACCATTCGGGCGCTTCGTACTCCAGCAATGAATCCCAAGTAGGCCGGTACGGTCCTTCTCCGGCCAGATTCGGAATCGGCGATTTAAGCGGCACATCGTCCCACCATCCATCGGGAACAGCTAATTTGGGCGGCTCACCGCCGTTCGGTTTCCAAGCCGCATCATCCAACTTCTCCGGAACAACTTTGCCGTCAACAACGCGATAGAATACTCTATTCTCGGGCGGTAAAGCGCAGAACTGGGCATAGTCACCTGTGTACTGATTGAAACTGCCACTTGCGGTGGATTTATCTCCCGGCGAGGCCTTCCCCAAATCTGGTATGGCTTCCGTTGCAGCCGTAAGCGCCAAAGATTTAATAAAATCGCGTCGTTGCACACCCCACTCCTCTGATAAGCTCTTTAGTTATCGATTACTCTGTCCCGATTTGCTTGAGATTACGTAGATCGTATCAAAGTACAGCGGGGTTTTCTCGGAGTGTTTACTTTAACGGTATTTGACTTGACTGGAACCTGTCGCTATGACAATCTGGACCCATTGCAAGAAATGTATTGGCTGACAGGCAAACAGAAGAGATGAAATATCGCAGCTTAGGTAACACGGGCGTTTCTCTCTCGGTGCTGGGTTTTGGAGCTTCGCCGCTCGGCGATGTGTTCCGCACTGTCGATCCCCAAGAAGCGGCAATGGCAGTACATTTGGCGGTTGATCCGGGGAGCAACTTCTTCGACGTTTCTCCCTATTACGGTCA
>JBCJKO010443630.1:0-10527 GCA_039877535.1 Touit batavicus
GCGCTTTCTGCCTCATTTAACTGATGGGCCGCCACTAAAGCAGAGATAAAAACTTCCCATGCTCCTGTATTTTCGGAATGATCGTTGAGGAGATGTCGCATCGCCTCGACTGACTGAGTGGGTTGGTGGAACTGTAACTGCAGACCTGCCATCCGTACCTGCGTCTCCGGCTGAAGTTCGGCAACATCAGCGGCATGCAACTCGGAAAACAGCTCCGAAGCTTTTTCCTCCTGCCCTGCACTCAGGTAAGCAGAGGCAAGCGTAATTTTCCATTCTGGTTGACCCGAAAGCTTTTCAGTTACGGCTGGCGGTAAGGAGGGCAGGAACTTCAGCACTGACTTCCCGCTTTCTGTTTGAAGCTTGGCGTTCATTAAAGTCTGCCATGCCTGGGGAGCGTTTGGCTGTATTTGTATCCACCGCTGGAGGAAGGGAATCGCTTGCGCAGGCTGCCCGGCACCCAGGTATGCTCCGCTGAGACCGCTCAGTGCTTCCACATTGCTGCTCTTAATGGCGAGCGCCGCTCCATAGTTTGTAATTGCTTCGTTCCACTTGCCGTCCTGCGCTGTTTTAGCCCCTAGTTGCATAGATCTCCAGAACTGGGCTGTTTCAAGCGCTTCCGCAAAGTTGGTGTTTTTGGGTGATAGCTTCTTGGCTGTCTGGAACTCCTCAACGGCACGGGCAAAATCACCCTGCTTCATGCGTAGGAAACCAAGGCCTGCCCGCGCTCGGCTGTTGTCCGCATCTGCCACCAAGGCAGCCGTGAAATGTCCCTGCGCTTTGGCCAGATCACCCGCTTTAAGGGCTTCATACCCGGCCTGCTCGTCCTTATTGATGACAATCTCCGGACGGCTGCTCGTAGCGGTGGCATCCAGTTTGTCGAGCGCCGCTTTTAGTTCTGGGTCCGAGTAACGATTTAAGTAGCTGCGAAGAGAAGGAAGGTAAGCACGATCTCCTTTTTCCCACAGAAGGGCTTGCCGCCACGCTGATTGTGCTTTCACCGCTGCTGGCGTTGCGCCTTCCAGGGCGGACAACATGGTCACGCCGGCCATGCGGGTCGTGGGCCGGTAGGTGAGCAAACGGCCTGCTGTTACTTGGTAATCCAGCACGTTCGGATACTCGGCTGCTAAATTCTTCAAGGCCGCAATAGCCGGTTCAAAACCATCTGGAGTGTGAGCCAAGGTTTCGTAATAAGCCAGCGCCCATCCGCCTGCCGGTGGATTCGAGCCGAATACCTCATGATACAGACGCATCGCTTCGTCATAACGTTGGGCAGCCGCCAGCTTGGTCGCCTCATCCAAACGGCTCTTTTGCCCCTTAGAAGAGTCTGAGCCATCGAAACGGCTCAACTCCGCTGGGTCAGGAGAAACTTTACGCAGCCTAGCTAGATAGGCGTTGGCTTCTTCCAACTTACCGCTTCGTTTCGCCCACCGGGCCAATCCGGCCAAAGCATCTGGCTGATTGGGATTTGTAATCAGAACCTGCTGCCATACCTGCGCTGCCAAATCAGCCCGGTCTCTGGCCTCCAATGAACGTGCCTTCTGAATTAACAGCTCAACAGCCGATGGCCTTTCCATTGGGGCGCCCTGCAACAAAACGCCAGCAAGCAGAAAACTAGCAGCAACTACTTTGAATCTCAATCGAAACTCCCAAAAATTTTGCATGGAACTGTTCCTCTTCTCTCTGCGCGTTTTTATTCGGCCATTCTCAAACGCTTTTGTGCCTGCTGTTCCAGGTACTCTTCCCACCAGCGACCCACACCCAATGCGGCTACAATCAACAGCACGGGCACCAGAATGAGGTAAAAGCGAAGCTGTGCATAAAGCGCCGCAAATGAGTTCTTCGCGCCCAACGTGTAGGAGCCGGAGGACAGATCAAAGGAGTGAAATTGCTTGTCATCTCCCAACACCAGACCACCAGAAAGATTCCCTTGCCGCGTTTCTTCCGCCATTCTGGTGAAATAGGCGCCATCATCGGTCTCTGATTTTGTGGCTAGTACTACCACCGACCGGCCAGCCTGCCACGGATTGGCAAACTGCTCAATCAGGAACGTAGGGGCTGATTCGAGGTTCATCATGTTTGACAGCTTGCGCATTTCCTCACGACGGCTGAGAGCGGAGCGGCTCAGCCATTCATTCCAAGGCAGTGAAAGGTCGCCCGCGAAAAAGCTGCCGTCGGCCGGCTTCAGCAGCATGCTTGCGGTAAACGGCTGAAAAGTTGAGCTATCATTGCTGCTGCCAATGACCAGCAGATCCTTGCCGCTTTCCTGCGGAAGGCCGGTAGGCTCAGCAAGGTCAAAATGGAGTGCCGGATAACCGGTCTGTGCGCTCAGAAAACCAACAGCATCTAAATACAAACCGATCTGCGCAGCGGTTGCAAGATGGGGGATAATCATTGCTGTCTGGCTGAGATCTCTCTTCGCTGTGAACGGAAAGCCAGCGGCGGCAAACAGATCCAGTCTGGGCATGCGCACAAAGCGCGCGGGGTTTTTCAAATCGAGGTTCGTGTCGGGCAAGATTCGCAGATCTAGATTTGATAAATCGGAAACAAAGGGAGCAGGACGGGTCTTTATAAACTCGACTGTCAATGTGTTACTTGGATAAAGCAAGGTAACGGGAACTGCAAAGCTTTGTCTCTCTGGTTGAGTAAAGCCTGTCGCCTTGAGTTCGCGCTGCGCGACGTTGACGCCGTTCAGGCTAATGCTTATCGTGATGCGTTCATTGGAGCTTAATCCGGAGAGCTGAAAGCCGAGATGCAACGGAACGGTTATTTCCGATCGGTAATCCAGATCAGGCGGAATTCGAAAATACAGTTTTGCTGGAGAGCCTTGTTTAACATGCAGCAGGTTTTCGCTGATTCCTTTCGCAATCGATAGCGGCTGGTCCGGGGAGAGCGTGCGTGGATAATCGAGCGTTTCCGTATTAGCTGGCATCTGAACTTGCGAAATCGTAAGGCGGTCCGCATCTGTTCGCGCTTGGTTCAGAACCAGAGCGTAAGCCAGGCGAATCAACTCCGTACTATCTTTCCCGAGCAGCGCCAATACCTTTCCGTAGGGGTCTGAAGGATTGTCACAAAGGGCTACGGTCGAGTCCGCACCAGCTAATCCCAGTTGTTTGGCTAGTTCCGAATCGGATCTTGCCAAGAGTATGGTGTTGCCGGAAGGAATCTTGCCAACGGAGGCTGTGAAGTGGCTGCCCCGGTAATCGGCTAACATTCCATACCAGGACGCCACGATGCCCGCTGCTTTGAGAGTCGAAAGGTCCGGCTGCGAAGCAAAAACGAATGGCAGGGAGACGGGCCGGTGAACAGAAGGATCAAGGAAGGGTGCCGGCAGCATGGAAAGCCGGTTCGGCAGTGCTAGCACTGTCCCGGATGTTTCTAATTCTGTGCTTGGCTCGATGCGTAGCGTTCCAAAATCGCCGGAGTTCGCTTGGCAAGGCGTAGTGCATTGCTGGGACAACTGAAATGCCAGAGTATTGTCATGAACCAGAAGATCAGGCGGCAGCGTAATGCGGCTGGCCTCGGCGGAGACGGCATTGCTGATCGGTACTGTTCCTACCTCAACATCATTTAAGGCAATAGTGAGATTGACCGTACTTCCCACTGGAAGGTGATCAACCTGATAGTGCAGAAAAAGATTGGCGACATCTACCAGCTTGGTACTGGGCAGCGCAAAACCAATACTGTTCTTGGCATTTGCTCCGTGCAGGATTACTACACTCTTGTGTCCCAGATCTGCTAGGCTCTGGTGATCCTGAAAGCTTGCTTGCTTCGTAGGGACTGCACTTGGATTGTCTACCGGAACAGCTTTTATCTGACGTGCTGAGAATCCAAGGCCCAACAACAGGAGCATCGGCAGCAAAACCGGCTTGCTTGCGTTAACCATTTTCTTTTGATCAGCGGTTTTCCGCTCGCGCTTAATGAATAGGCTCGGCAGCATCCAAAGGCCATGCGCACCGATGCCAAATACATGAATCAGACTGCTGAGAATGCGGTCCCGGCTCTGGTCCTTGGTCCAGTCCAGCCATGAATCGGCCCGGGCATAAACAATCTTGGTGATGGCTCGCTGATGTTGAAGATCGTCGTCCAAAAATTGCATGTGAATCCGGTTCTCTTCTGAGCGAACCGCTTGAACAGCGAAACGATGCTCCTCGTCACCGGACCGCAACACAACAACTGCCTTTTGGCCCTTTGCTACGTTGAGAATTCGGTCACTGCGTAAGGCCACGCCGCCCTCTGAAAGATCGATGACACGGCAATGATGAATATCTTCGGGCGTAGCTAGCAGCGTTGCCGTGAGCGGGGCATCCACTCGAACCGTCGCCCGCCGTTGTTTGCTTTCGAGTGACACTGCAATGCAGGCTCCCAGCATGAGCATATTCAAAAACGCCCAGACCACGTTCATGATGAGCACGCCGGACGGATCGCTTCCCGTGAAGTAGCGGGGAATGGCCATCGAGATAGCAATCACGTTTAAAGCGAGCAGAACCAGATAAGGTCGGGCAATTTTCCAGTCGAAAAAGGTTTCTTCTACCACACTGTCCTTAGCCGTTACATTGAACTTGCCCCACTTGGGGTTGATCAGCGCCAGAGTGGTAGGCAACAAGATGTAAGGCGCCAGCACCATTTCGTACACTTCGTTCCAGAACGAATGGCGATGGTTGCCCTGCGTTCGCGAGTTGACCATATTCGAGAGAACCAAGTGAGGAGCGGCGTACGCCAGAATCTCCCAGATGTAGCCGTACAGATTGCTTCTTCCGAGAATTAGATAGACCAACGGAGCGCTTACAAAAACCAAGCGCGGGATGGCGTATAGATAATGAACGGCGCAGTTCAGATAACACAACCGCTGTGAAAATTTCAGGCCGCTGGCAAACAATGGAAATTCAGTTCTGAGAATTTGCACCATGCCGCGAGCCCAGCGAATACGTTGGCCGACGTGTGCCGATAAACTGCCGGTGGCCAGACCCGCTGCTTGCGGAATACCGAGATATGCCGTGTTCCACCCCCGGCGCTGCAGGCGCAGTGCAGTATGCGCGTCTTCTGTTACGGTTTCAACGGCGATGCCGCCAATCTGCTCCAGGGCTTCTCGCCTGATGACGGCGCAGGAGCCGCAGAAAAATGTAGCGTTCCAAAGATCGTTTCCGTCCTGAACCACGCCGTAAAACAGCGCGCCTTCATTGGGTATTTTGCGGAACACGTTCAAATTGCGTTCAAAAGGATCAGGCGAGTAAAAATGATGCGGCGTCTGCACCATCGCTAACCGGCGATCTTTCAAAAGCCAGCCCATAGTGACTTGCAGAAACGATCTGGTAGCGATGTGATCGCAATCGAAGATGGCGATATACTCGCCTTTTGTTATCTTCAATGCGGCATTGATGTTTCCAGCCTTCGCATGAGCATTGTTGGTGCGGGTGAGGTAACCTGCTCCGCATTCAGCGGCAAAGCGGCGAAATGCCTCGCGTCTGCCGTCATCCAAAATGTAAATGTTAACGCGGTCTGTCGGCCAGTCAATGCCGAGCGCCGCCAAAACCGTGGGTCGAACTACATCGAGCGGCTCATTATAAGTTGGAATAAAGACGTCCACCGAGGGCCACTGGTCCGTGTTGCTGGGCAGCGCCACTGGTTTCCGCTTGAGTGGTCGCGCACTCTGAAAATAGCCGAGAATCAGAATAAAAACGGCGTAAGTCTCTGCCAACAACAGCAACAAAGCAAAAACCAACCCAATCTTGTCAACATGCCAGCCGGAGTGGTTGAGATAAGTAATCGAACTGGTCCACCGCCAGACGCCATAGCGCAACGTGCAGAACACTGACAAAACCGTTAACGTGAGTGTCACAGTGCGGGACTCGCTTAAGCGTCCCAGGATGATACTGCACAAAATCAGCAGGCCGCTGAGAATGGCCTGATCGGTCCAGACTAAAGGAAAACGGATAAGAAATCCCAACACTAGCAACGCGGGAATCAACAAAACTTTCAGCAGAAGCGAGCGCCGTGAATCTTGGGAAGATGCTTTGCGACTTAAGAACATAAAGAAAGCTCTCCTTTTTTCGGGGCGTAACAGGAACCAGGCATCATACTCTGGACGGCTGCCAATAAACGAAGGAAATCGGCTGCTACTAGGCTTTGCGGCATCCAATCGACAATCGTTAAGCCTTCGGCCAGCGCTTCATTTAAAAGGTCAGAGCGGCCAATCGTCAGAACCTGTTGAAAGTTTTCCTGGAACCAGTTGTAAATTTCGGCGTGCAGGGCAAGGGAGGAGTCAAACTTATTCAGGACACAGATCACTTTGGATTCGTCCGCCTGGGCGCTCAACATGCGCTTCACGGCTCGGGCACCCATAAGAGAACTGACATCCGGCACCGCCACGAGCAGGGCAATCGGTGCAGCGTCTGCTAATAATGCCGTTTCCTGGCGTCTCTGCACATCAACGATCAGATGATCCAGGTATGTTCCGAGGGAAGAAACGCTACGCTGTAACCAGCTATTCCCTTCTTTGGTATCGTCTTCGGATTCATCACTGCTGGCGCTCTGCCGGCCGATGATGTGAACCGCTGTTTCAGAGGCGGCATGCAAGCCGGCATGGCGCTTCTTGTCGTACACAGCTCGCTGTCCACCGAAGAAAAACGGCAGTATGGATTCGCTTTGTTCATCAACAATGGCGCACTGTTTCCCGCCTAAGGAAAAAAGCCGTGCCAATGTGGCAGAAACCGTAGTTGCCCCTACGCCTCCTGCTGTACCGTATACGAAAACGCTTTTTTGAAATAGCTCTTTCAAGTTACGGTTTTGGGCGGCGTTTTCCGACTGTTCAAGATGCCGCCAAAGATTGCGTAGCGCCGTCCGGCTCGCTTGAACATTGGGCAGAGCGGTGCACTCTGGCTCAGCCTCTTCCAGAGTCACGGATGGTAACTCGGAATAATCCGACGGGGACACGGCCGGTGGACTCTTCCGAAACACGCGATAGCTCTCCTGATCGAGATCGAATCGCGAACATAAAGCAAAAATGTCGTCGGATGGCTTCTCAGTCATATAAGTGTCAAACAGCGCACACGAAGGCGCTCTTCGAAGGAAAGATCTCCCACAATCACAGTGAGGGAGAAGGGTCTTTACTCTCGGCTGAACTACACAGGAGCGATGGACCCTTTATGCAAACGCGATAATGAAGAAAAAGTGATGAGCTCCAACACTACTCTTTGAAAATTTGAAACAAAAGTTGGAACAGCTTGCCGGACAGGACAAAACCGCTGACGATCTGGTAAATGAAGAGGTCGCTTTCTACTTGCGCCAATGCAAGCAGAATGAGGATTTGAAGTTTTGAGTGGATGGCCAGTCAACCGGAAGGTGAGCTTCATAGCGTGTCGTATACACGCAACTGTACGGTTGAAAGTTATGTTACTTGGAACCGCATTGTGCGTGCACAATAACATGCAATTTCCGCACTGCCTATGACCTGCTGTGCTTTCGTCTTCTTCAACTCACACTTCATTGGTAGCTAGCGAGATAAGCGTAGTACTTCCCAAAAAGCCCACACCGTAACCGTACCTTCCAAAGCAAACCAGAACAAGCCGTAGGGGCGTAGCATTACACGCCGTCCGGGTCTTCTCTGAAAATCCTGGCGGGTTGGCATGCGGTCCCGTTTGCGAGCATTTTCCCGGCGACCTAACACCTGCAAATTGTTCACTGTACTCTCGCCCCCTTTCGAGTACGGCACGCGATGATCAATGGCATGGCGGCGACTGTCGTACCGCCGTTCGTGCCCCAGATCCCGCCGCAGTACCGCTTTTCGCACCTCGGCAGGAATATAGCGGGAGCGCCGGGGCTGGCGAATCAGCATGAAAGACAACAAGGCGGCTCCTAGGCTCAGCAGAAAAGCTTCTCCTCGACTCAGCGGGGAGCGGGCCAGAACAAAATTTGTAACGACTAGGACCAACGGAATGAAAACTACTCTTTTGATCTGCCAGCGCCAGTACCCGGTACGCGCCCGTTGTACCTGCCAGCGCCAGGCACTTCGGTAAGCTAGTGCCACCAACAAAAACAACGCCGCCAGCCAGACGAGAGCCAGGTAGTGCGAGGCGACGAGACCGGCAGTCGAAGCAGGTAAAAACGAGGTGATCCCAAATGTTGCGGAGGAGTCAACCATTGTTTGCATATCTCTTGGGATCATTTTCCGTGACAATCCTCTTAGGAAAACATCAGATCAATTGCCGCTGCAGGAAATACAAACTCGAAGTTGAGACATAGCATATCGTGGTAAGCTAAGTTCTCCATACTGGCGCGGTCTGCCATCGTGCGCGGACGTGCTGTAAAATGTTGCCAATCACCAGATAAAAATGCTTAAGGGTCGATAGGGAGAGCTATCGTCACTCGAAACGTAGTATGGCCGAAGACTCGCGTAATCTAACACTAGGGAGGGCGGAACTCAAGGCACTCTTTGATTCTGCTATCTTACTGGATTCCTCGGAACGCCAGTTCTTCATTGAAAACGAGTGTGGTCCCAACGCGGAGCTGCGCCGCGAACTCGAATCACTGTTGCTGGCTTACGATGAAACTGGCAACTTTCTCGAACACCCTGCTGCTTCCGTGAAGTCGTTTGCTGATACAATCTCTACCCCAGCTGAAACTGCATGCTCCTTTAAAGAGAGTGAAAAAATAACTGTAGGCCGCCGTATCGGTGCTTATCTGCTGGAGAGGGAAATTGGCAGCGGCGGCATGGGAACAGTGTTTCTCGCTGCTCGTGCCGACGGCGAATTCACCAAACGTGTAGCAATTAAGCTGATTCGCAGCGGGCGGGAAAACGACTTTGCTGTGCAGCGATTTCGTCACGAGCGCCAGATTCTGGCCAGGCTTGAAAATCAATACGTCGCGCGCTTGATCGACGGCGGCAGCACCGACTCGGGCTTGCCGTATTTTGTGATGGAGTATGTCGAGGGTAAGTCCGTCACCGATTTTTGCGAAGAGCAGGCACTCGATACCAGTAAGCGGCTGGAACTATTTCTGAAAATCTGTTCAGCTGTGCAATATGCACATGAACGCAAAATCATTCACCGTGATCTAAAACCTGGCAATATTCTGGTGAAAGCAGACGGCACTCCCAAGTTGCTGGATTTTGGCATCGCGAAAATTTTAAATCCGGACGGCCCATTATCCAACAACGATGTCACAGTTGCTGGGTTTCGTATGCTTACGCCTGCCTATGCTAGCCCGGAGCAGATGCGTGGCGAGAGTGCCACCGAACGCAGTGATCTGTACTCCCTGGGCGTCATCTTGCATGAGTTGCTGTGTGGTGAGCGGCCTAGCTTAAGTACTTTTCAACAGTCCCGCTCGGCAGGAGCAAACGCCGGAACTGCTCATCTGTCGGTTCATCTGCGGACGATTGTTTTTCATGCCATTCAATGGGATCCAAACGAGCGCTACGGCAGTGTAAAAGTGTTTGCTGCTGACATTGAGAGGTATCTTGCGGGAGAACTGCCGTCAGTCAACTCGCTAGAGACCGGGCACTCTGATCTCACACCCTCACAAATCTCCATCGCTATATTACCTTTCCGGTTTCTCGGTAGCGGGAACGATGAGAAAGCATTTCTGGCGCTAGGAATTGCAGAGGCTCTGGTTTCCCGATTGTCACGCGTCGAATGTTTTTCAGTACGGCCCAGCAGTTCAACGCGAAGGTATGCGGATGGGACTGATACAAACAAAGCGGCCCGGGAACTAAAGGTCAAATACATCCTGGAAGGATCTCTGCACGTTGTAAACGACTGCGTCCGCGTGAGTGTGCAGTTAGTTTACTTCGAGGCGAGTGTGGCTGTTTGGGCCGCTCAATTCAATGAGCCCGCAAAGGACCTCATAAAATTGGAAGACCGTCTGGCGGAACAGGTAGCGTTTGCCTTGATACCGCACCTGACCGGAGAAGAACGCGAACAGATCAGCAGATCCGGAACTGGCAATGGGAAAGCTCATGAGTTATACCTGCGCGGACGCTGGCACTGGAGTCGAAGTACAGGTAATTTAGAGGAGTTATTAAATAGCTTGCTTTGTTTCAAGCAGGCTATCGTGGAGGACCCAAGCTACGCTCGCGCCTATGCTGGCGTAGCTGACTATTACCTTCGGCTCGGATTATGGGGCGGACTACCGCCTTCTGAAAGCTTTGCTGCCGCTATGGATGCAGCCGAACAAGCGGTTCGTCTCGACCCTTCTTTGGGCGAGGCGCACGCCTCATTGGGATTCGCCTTGTGGGCCTATAAGCGGGATTACGTAGCCGCTGAGCAGCATTTCAATCTGGCTATCATTCGCAATCCGGATTACGGCAGTGCGCACCATTGGTTTGGCCTTTTGAACTCTGCACGGAATCAACCCGAACTGGCCATTGCCAACTTAGAAAGGGCCTGCAAAGTGGAGCCGAACTCTCCGGTTATTACCGCCGCTTTGGGGTTTGTTCACTATAATGCCCGCCAGTTTGAGAAAGCCATTCAACTGCTGTTGCAAGCAGCGCGGGAACTTCGAAATTCGGCGGTTGTTCAAGAGATGTTGGCTTGG
>JBCJKO010453742.1:0-10516 GCA_039877535.1 Touit batavicus
AAAGCAAGGAGTGAAAACCCCATTAAGGGCAACGTGTCATTCCTGTTAATCAAATTTGTTGATCGACGCGCTCCCAGATTCTGGCAAGAGAAAGGGCTTTACCGTCTGGCAGCACTAGTTCCTCAATTCGTTCGGCATTTTGCAGGGTTGGGCTCCATTGCCAGCCTTTACGAATATCAGGGTCAAGCAGAAATACGGTACTTATATTTGTAAGGCGTTGATAGTTTTCGCACTTCTTGTAGACATAGCCCCAGCTATCATCTGGCGAAAGAACTTCAAGGACAAATAAATCATCGGGAGTCGTGGGGTAAGATCCTGTAAATTTGCGCAGGGAAGCAAGCACATCAGGCCTTGGCCGCCAATGCGGATGAATGTGCAAGTCTACTTCAGTGCTGGTAAAGAAACCGAGATCATCGAGCAGAAAACAAACGGTTTTTGGGGTTACGCCATGTAATAGTGTAGGCATTGCTTTCGGGACGGCCTCGCCAAACCAGTACTCATAAGCTGTATCCTGATGAGCATACTGGAGCTCAAACTCTTCGAGCGTGAGAAGTTGCGTACCGGTGGCCATACCTGCAGTTTACAGAAATCAAGCCACTAGTTAAGGTGACAGCGTTCGCATTCCAACAAATTCTGCATTACAGTAGAACTATGGCGATTCCCGCTCAGAACCGTCCCTCTCTTTTCGGCGCTGACTAGCTCTGGCAGTAGTTACGCGGCCTTTCTTTGCAATTTCGTTAATCCATTTTGAGGTATTTCGTATGGCAACTCATACCGTTCAGCCAGAGCTGCTTCCGTGTCTTCTCGGCGAACTGCCGGGACCGAAAGCGAAAGAGATTATTGCGCGGGATCAAGCTGTTTTATCGCCTTCCTACACCCGTTGTTATCCACTTGTCATGAAACGCGGTGAGGGGGCCATCGTGGAAGACGTTGATGGAAATCGTTTTCTTGACTTCAACGCCGGTATTGCTGTGGTAGCTGCCGGACATGCTCATCCGCGCGTAGTTGAAGCCATCCAGCAGCAAGCGGCACAGTTCCTGCATATGTCCGGCACCGATTTCTATTACGAAAGTATGGTGCAATTGGCGGAAAAGCTGGCGGCCCTGACGCCTGGTGGCGTGCCCCGGCGCGTTTATTTCGGCAACTCAGGGGCGGAAGCCATTGAGGCGGCTTTGAAGCTGGCCCGTTATCACTCCGGGCGTGACCAGTTTCTTGCGTTCTTAGGAGGCTTTCATGGCCGCACGATGGGTGCACTCTCGCTAACCGGCAGTAAAACTGTACAGCGACGGCGTTTTCATCCGTCGCTGCCTGTGCAGCATATTCCCTATGCTTACTGCTACCGTTGCGCGTACGGCAAGGAGCCTTCCACCTGCAATGTCGAATGCGTCAAAGTGATTGAGGAGCGCCTTTTTAAGACCATTTTGCCGGCTGAGGAAGTTGCCGCTATTGTTGTAGAGCCTGTGCAAGGCGAAGGCGGCTATCTGGTTCCTCCCGCTAAGTTCCACCATGAACTGCGCCGCATTGCCGACCAATATGGCATCCTGCTCATCCATGATGAAGTGCAGTCCGGTATGGGCCGTACCGGAAAGATGTTTGCATCCGAGCATTTCGGCGTTACGCCTGACATCGTTACACTGGCGAAAGGCATCGCCAGCGGTATGCCGCTTTGCGCCACTGTGGCCAAGGCGGAAGTTATGAACTGGAGTCCCGGCGCGCACGCGTCCACCTTTGGAGGCAATCCGGTCTCTATTGCCTCAGCTCTTACAACCATCGAATTGCTGGAAGAGAGCTTGATCGCCAATGCCGCCAAAGTAGGCGGATACATGCTGGATCGTATGCGCGACTGGCCCAAACGTTACCGGTATGTGGGCGATGTACGCGGCTTAGGCTTGATGATCGGCTTTGAACTCGTTTATGACCAAGGCACCAAAGAACGTGCTCCGGAACTGCGCGACCAATTAGAGGCCATGGCCTTTGAGCGCGGTCTGCTGATTCTTGGCTGCGGACCGAATAGCATTCGTCTTTGCCCGCCGCTGGTGATTAATCACGATCAGGCGGACTATGCACTCGCTACACTGGAGCAGTGCCTGCAGGCGCTTCAGTCCTAGATGTCGGCTGCGGCATCAATAAATATCCCGGCGCTCTAGGTGTTGATCGAAACATCAACACCAATGCAGATGTCATCGCTGACCTCGACCATGTTCCGTTTCCGTTCCGGGGCAACTCCTTTCGTGAAGTACGTGCTATTCACGTGATCGAACACGTAGGGGACGTCATTGGTTTGATGGAGGAGTTTCACCGTCTTTTACAACCCGGAGGACGCGCCTTCATTGTGACGCCCCATTACACAGACTTTAGTTCTTTTTGCGATCCTACTCATCGCTGGCACCTTAATAGTTTTTCTTTGCGTTACTTCGGCGAGGATCATGGCGGCTTCGGTTATTACTCTGCTGCCAGATTTCGTGAGATTTCTACCCATGTTCGATTACTCGCTCTATGGAGGTATCTCGGGTTTGAATTTCTGGTTAATAAATCGCGGCGGTTTCGCCGTTTCTGGGAATACTACCTTTGCTACCTCATTCGAGGCAAGGTAATCGAATGGCAACTGGAAGCCCTGAAAGAGCATCCTGGTCGTTAGCACCCCGGCAATTGCTCTGGAAATTGAGTGACCGGGCGCGGCATTTCAAAGAACAAAGGACGTTAACTCCTGAAGCGGCATTGGGACGGCGCGGCGAAGATTTTGCGCACCGTTACCTCCGCAGTGCCGGGATGATAATCCTAGCGCGTAACTACCGGCCCAGTGAAGGTGAAGCCGAGGTGGACATCATTGCACGAGACGGCGACATTACCGTTTTTGTCGAAGTAAAATCACGCCGCTCCGCCGAATATGGAAGCCCCGACCGCCAGATTGACGAGGGTAAACGCAAGAACATCACCCGTGCGGCCCGCAGCTATGCCGGTCGCGCTGGTATCGCTTGGAATCAAGTACGGTTTGATGTAATCTCTGTTGTTTTTTCTCAACCGCCCTCCATTGTTCACCAGCAAGATGCCTTTTTTGAGGGCAGAGCGATTTAGTTATTAGCAAGATTCCTAAAGTTCACTGCGCAGATACTTCTGGTAACGTTGAATGGCAATCCTTTCGGATATTGCTGCCTTCATGGAACAAAACATCAGAGACTCACAAACCCGAGAGCTAGTGCGGTGGACTGGCTTAGCTATAGTAGGAGACGGATTAGCTGGTCTGATCTGGCCTAGCTGGTATCTGCGCAAGCTAAAAGTAGGTCCTTCATCACTCAAGAAAACTCTAGAGGTTTTAGCTGAGCAGCCAACTCTCACAAGAGTTTTATGTGTTGCAGAAATCGCTATTGGCCTCTGGGCCTTTAAGCAGTAACGAAGGTGTGAAACGGCTTCAACGGTCGTTTAATCCGCCATCAACCAGCAACGTTTGCCCAGTAATAAAATCCGGCCCGGTCAGAAAGAAGTAAACCGTCTCTGCAATCTCTTCCGGTCGTCCTGCCCGGCGCATAGGAGTAGCATCAATCATTTTCTGTACGCGTCCGTCAATGTCGCCTTCAAAGGGAATCACACCTGGCGCAACGGAGTTCACGGCAATCTGCGGGGCGAGAGCCTTTGCCAGTGCTTTGGTCATCATGATTAAGCCTGCTTTCGATGCGTTGTAATGAACGTGTTCGGCCCAGGGCCGGACTCCACCTAATGAGCTGATATTGACAATCCTTCCGCTTCCCTGCTCCTTCATCTGCTTCGCACCTTCCTGGCAACAGAAGAATGTTCCCTTGAGATTAATGTCGTGAATAAAATCCCAGTCTTCTTCCGTAATTTCAAGCGGATCGAAACGTGTAAACCGGGCTGCGTTATTCACCAGGTACTGTAAAGGACCAAATCGTTGCCGGACTTCCGCAAACAATTGCCGGATCTGGGGAACCTCGGCTAAGTCCGCCTGAAAGAGGGGAGCATTCCCGCACTCTTGCGCCACCGCTTCAGCCTCGCGTCGTGATTGTCCGTAATGAATAGCGACATCAAAACCACGGTGATACAACTCAAGGGCAATGACCCGTCCTATGCGCTTGGCGGCACCGGTAATCAATACCCGGCGGTTGTGGTCGGCCATTACGCCGCAACTGCGGAAAACGCGGAAACGGCTCTCACCGAAGCTTCGATGTCAGCGGGGGTATGAGCGGCGGAAACAAATCCCGCTTCAAACTGCGAAGGCGGGAAATACACTCCGTTTTCCAGCAGATGATGAAAGAAGCGGCCAAATGCTGCCGTATCAGAACGCTTCGCTTCTTCGTAGTTCCTGACCGGCCCTTCCTGAAAGAAGAACGTGTACATAGAGCCAACACGGTTGACGTGAGTTCCGGGAAGTGCATGAGCCGTCAGTTCCGCCGTGCTCCGATCCATGGTGTCGTAAACCTCGGGATGCTCTTCGAGGTAGGTCAGCATAGCAATGCCGGCGCTGACTGCTAATGGATTGCCGGAAAGCGTACCGGCCTGATAGACGGGGCCAACCGGCGCGATCTTTGCCATGATGTCGGCACGGCCTCCATAGGCGGCAATCGGCAACCCGCCGCCTAAGATTTTGCCCAGCGTTGTGATATCCGGGGTTACGCCGTAAAGCTGCTGCGCTCCGCCACGGCTCAGCCGGAATCCGGTCATCACTTCATCAAAGATCAGAAGCGCGCCATACTGCTCCGTCACACGCCGTAGCCCTTCGAGAAAGCCCGGCTCAGGAGGCACGCAGCCCATATTGCCGCAAACCGGCTCAACGATTACCGCAGCGATTCTGTCGCCTTTTTCTTTGAAAGCCGTTTCTACCTGATCCAGGTCGTTGAACGGCACGGCCATAGTAGTCTCAGAAAACCCGCGTGGCACTCCGGCTGTATCGGGCAGGCTCAGAGTAGCCACACCGGAACCGGCTTTTACCAAGAGCGAGTCCACATGGCCGTGATAGCAGCCTTCAAACTTCAGCGTGATCTCGCGCCCGGTATAGCCGCGCGCCAAGCGCAGAGCGCTCATGCACGCCTCTGTGCCCGAGTTGACCAGCCGGACCATTTCGACCGAAGGTACTGCATCGATAATTAGTTCCGCCAGTTCCACTTCGCGGCCAGTAGGAGCGCCAAAACTTGTTCCCAGCTCCAGCACCGACTGTAAAGCATCAACCACGACTTTAGGGCGATGTCCCAGGATCAAAGGTCCCCAGGAACAGATGTAATCGATGTACTCGTTGCCATCTACATCAAAGATATGTGACCCTTCGCCGCTGGCCATAAATCGCGGCGTACCCCCTACACTGCGAAAGGCACGCACCGGCGAGTTTACCCCGCCCGGAATGCTGCCCTGCGCTCGTGCGAATAACGCCTCCGACTGCCTCGTTTTCATACCCGCGTTTCGCCCAAAATCAACTTGCGGAACAGGAAGCTCATCATGATCTCATGCACAGTGGTATTGACGTTTCGCAACAGGCGCGTCTTCAAATCCAGGTACGGCTGAGTGCCCGCAAACAGATCCTGCATGATTTCGCAGAACTTCGGGCTGCGCTTCATGAAATCAATCATGCGGGATGGCACGGCGCCAAAACAGATCGCGCCGCAGAACAACCGTTTTGCCAATCCAGCCCCATAGGTGAGGTCGAGGCCAAAATCCTTCGTAATGGCTTGACGGTACGCCTCGGCTTTTTTCTCACAGTCCCATTCACTGAGAACGATTTGAGAAGCCAGATCACCCGAACGGATGGCGTAATACAATCCTTCGCCCGTAATCGGGTCCACCAATCCGCCTGCGTCACCGACCGCGATCCAGCCGTCACCGGCTAACCGATTATTGCGCCAACCTCTCGATTCAAGGGCCGGGAGCATGTGCCCATAGAACTTCGCATCAACCCGCGAAATCCCCTTTTCGTCCATGTAGCGTTCTAAGCGGCCCCGCAAGCATTGCGCCGACTCGCTCTTGCCGCAGATGCCGACGGACAAATGACCGGCACGTGGAAAGACCCAGATGTAACCTTATAGCTTTGGCAGGAACTGAATATCAATGTGCGGTTGATCAGCTGGCACCCAATAGCCCAAAGCGTACATGGTATCTTGTGCCGTATACTGCGTTCCCACTTCCCGCAACGGATTTCGCGCTCCGGTAGCAATCACGCAATAATCGGCATCTAATCGCCCGGAACGAGTACGGATCTCCCAACCGGAAGATTGGCGCTGTAGCCCCAAGACGCGTGTCTTCTCAATCTCCGCTCCCGCTGCTTCTGCCCGCTGCAATAACATGCCGTTCAGATCCATGCGTGAGTAGATGACGAGGGGCCTCGTCAGGGTCATTTTGAAAGAGCCGACTCGGGGTGCCGCTAAGGTTGTATCAGTGACAAACTTCTTCGGCGTCTCATTCTCAAGCAGATAGGGATACTGCGAATACGCCTTATAAGTAATGCCACCGCCACATGGCTTCTCCCAAGCGAGTTTTTCATCCAGAACAACTGTTCGAAGACCAGCCGACGCTAATCTTTCTGCAGCGGAAGCCCCAGCAGGCCCTCCCCCCAGCACGGCTACTGTTTTCATCGCGATTGTCCGTTTGCTCCTGAACTCCCGGAAGATCTGTCGTGAGGATTACTCAGATGTGATGCGCCATCGGGTCCAGCTCCGTCCATCGGCGGATGTCCTGGTGGCAACTGGCTTCCCCCCGATGACTGTCCCATCAGGCTACCGCCTTGCGGATTGTTGAGTCCCACGACGACCCACTTGCCATCGCGATTCTCCAGGGTGTATTTCATGGTCATTCCATGGTTTACGGCCGTATCACCTTTAGGATGAAAGGCAACCGTCGCGTACGCCAGATTTTTATCGAACGACAAAGAGGTGGTGTTCACATCCAGGTTGTTCGGATCCAGGCCGGCTTTCTGCACACTTTGCAGGATCGCCGCTTGCACCTTTTCTTTGCTTTTTATATCGTTTCCACAGCTTGCCAGCAGAAAAAAGGCAAGAGGAAACGCCGCCCAGGGACGCCACATCATCTGAATATAAGTATAGGGGGTGCAATGCTTTCCCCTAGCCTATGAAACGCATTATTCCACTAATTCTTACCTTAACCGGCGCTACATACGCCGCCACCATCCCGGTCGGAACCGAACTCTCTGTCAGGCTTACCAGCGATGTCAGCAGCAATGCGCCTAACAATCAGCGCGTCACGGCCGTTCTGATCGCACCGGTTTTCCTCAATGGAGCACCCGTTATTAGCGCAGGTACGCAACTGACCGGCAACACGGCAAACGTGACTCCTTATAAGGCAGCCGCCGACGGAGGGACAGAATCGCCCGCCACAGTGCGTATCCAGTTCAACAAAATGGAAGGTTCCGGCCAATCGAAGTCCATTTCCTGCGTGCTGAAAGGCATAGACAATGCACGGGAAACGGTGGACAGTTCCGGATTAATTACTGGTATTCACCAGTCCGAAACATTTGACGCCCAAATTGACCGCGGCATCAGCAAACTGGAATCGAAATATGGGCAGTTCGGCCAAATTCTGACCGGAGTCAAAGGCGCTATGCTCAAGCAAAAAGCCGATCCTTCCATTGATTTCAAATCCGGCACCGATATGACTGCGGAAGTGACTCGCGCTTTTGACTGGAATGCTCCCGCAACTGGCCCATCAGCGGGCCCGATCACGCTTACTGCCGATTTAGAAAAGCTGGTCAGCTCGGAGCCTTTCCGCACGATGGCCTTAAAACCGCCAAGCCCATCCGATATGACTAATTTGATGTTTATTGGCACTGCGGATCAGGTGAAAGATGCTTTTCAAAAAGCGGGATGGTTTGCAGCCGAAGCCTTGGGTCGAGATTCTAAGATGGAAACGGCCAGGGCTATCATTCAAAATAACGGTTACAACGAAGCGCCTATGTCGATTCTCACGCTGGATGGAAAGCCGCCTGATTTGGCATTGCAGAAGCAGACAGATACCTTTGCCAAACGCCATCACATCCGCATCTTTCAACGTCCGGATCAATTCAATGGCAAACCGGTCTGGGTCGCCGCCGCCACGCATGACATTAGCATTACGTTTTCGCAGACGGCCAAAAACTTCAGCCACGGTATTGACCCCAACATCGATTCAGAACGTTCCAAGGTGGTCAACGACCTCCTTTTTACCGGTATGATTCATGGAGTGGCGCTGGTGGAGCGCACGAATATTCCGAAGGATGCCTCGAACGCCACGGGAGACAAACTCGTCACGGATGGCAAGATGGCAGTTCTGGAATTTTGAAATCATGCGAGCAACCCAAGAAGAGCAGAACTCAACGCCACTCGTTGGGTGTGATCATCGCTACAAATACTTGGACTCATTTATTACGTTGTTCGTCACTGTTCTGCTGATCTCAAACCTGATTGCGCCCAAATTCTTCGCCGTTGGACCGCTGCGTATCAGCGCAGCGCAAATGCTTTTTCCTATTACTTACATTTTTGGTGACATCTTCACCGAGGTGTATGGCTATGGCGCGTCGCGCCGAGCAATCTGGTATGGATTCTTTGCGTCTTTCGTTTTGGTCGCCATCAGCTACTTGGCCGTTATCATTCCGCCTGCGCCTGAGTACAAAGATCAGGTTGCCTTTGAAACGATCTTCAAACCAGTCGGCCGCATTGTAGCGGCTAGCCTTTTAGCTTACTGGTGTGGAGAGTTCGCCAACTCTTTTACGCTGGCAAAGTTAAAGCTGCTCACGAAGGGACGCTATTTGTGGACCCGCACTATCGGCTCTACCGTTGTAGGCCAAGCTGTTGATACAACAGTTGTCATGTTTGCGGCTTTCTACGGAGTCCGGCCGCTTGGAGTGATCCTCAGCCTGATTGTCTCCGGTTACCTTATTAAGGTGGTTTACGAAACCTTAATGACTCCGGTCACTTATCTGGTCGTCAATGCCCTCAAACAAGCCGAGGGCATTGACTATTTCGACAGCCAAACCAACTTCAATCCTTTTGCGACTAGTGAGTAGTAGGCTTTGTTTGGTGGGCAACGATTTGATTTTTGATCTTGTCGTAAGTAGCTTGCGGGATGATCTTTTTGCTCACCAAATCGGTTTTTGCCCGATAAGGCCGTCCGGCAACAATCTTTTGCGAAAGAGCAGAGCCAATGCCTGGCAGGGCATCCAATTCATCTGCGCTGGCGCTATTGATGTCGATGAGACCGGCCTTCTTTGCTGCAGTTGTTGTTTTTGCTGCTGAGGCTGCAGCAGATCCAGTGGCCGTTTGAGCCGTTGTCGCTGCAGTCTGCGGGAATGCTAAACCAATGAAGGTTATGAGTAAAGCGAGTGATTTGAGAATGTGCATGGGAATATTCTATTAAACTCCTAGTTGCTTAACGCTACGATCAAGACATGACTGCCGAACAGAGACAGAAAATTCAAACTGCCATTGATGCGCTGATTGATGTCGAAAGCGCCCTGCAACACACCGAAGCGGCCCGTGAGCACAAACAACATCTGGCCGAGGTGCAACAAAAGCTCAGCGAAGCTAGGCACTCCCTGGTGGGATTGAACGCACCGGACTACAATTAGACACTTTGTGTCTGCCTTTTGAGCGCAACGACAACCAGTAGAAGGATCAATCCGGCAATGAAAGGAGACCGACCACATTGCCGGTACCGTTCAGGTCCACAACAGCTATCACTAGCAAACGGGTGGCTCGACCTGGAAAGCAGCAGGTAAGAATTTGATATAACTCAGGCACGAGTGCCGGATCAGAAAACAGATACTTTTATGTCACATGCTTACCAAAAGATTGCCTTCAGGACCACGCTAGTTCTGCTTCTGGCAGGAATGGCGTCACAGTCCGCTTGGCCGCAATCGCCGGGTAGCGCTCCAGGCGCACCACTTCCACCAGGTCAAAATCCTCGCGGCATGCACGTCTACTTGTGGGCAGGCCTAAAATCTCATTTGCCCGGCCAGCATGATTATCCGCAGTTCCTGGCTGATTGGAGCAAAGTGCTCACTGAGCATGGAGCTATAGTCGATGGCGCTTTGCATCCGCCTAGTCGTTCCGACCTCCAGGCGACTGATGTCATTGTGATTTATAAAGGCGATGCGGGTTATTTGAGCGACACGACCAAGGAGACGCTGGAAGAATTTGTCAAGCGCGGTGGCGGTCTGGTTAATATTCATGATTCCCTGTGCGGCCCGGATCCAGCCTATTTTTCAACGTTCTTAGGCGGTGCCAAGAAACACGGCGAAGTGAATTACACGCTGGATGCGCCGGTGCATTACACCGTCGTGGATGCGTCAAATCCCATCATGAAAGACATGTCCGACATCACACTTTGGGATGAGGCGTTTTACAACATGACTTGGGCGAGCAATCCTGCCGTTCATGTCTTGGCCACCACGGCCATTCCACCTACTCACAGTGCGGGTAGCCACGCAGGCGAAGTCGTACCGCAGATCTGGACCTACGAGCACACGGTTTCTGGGAGCCAGCCAGCGCGTGCCTTTGTTTGGATGCAGGGCCATACTTATAACAAC
>JBCJKO010473765.1:0-10432 GCA_039877535.1 Touit batavicus
AGCCGCCGGACGAGAGCGTCCGGATCACGGCACTATGGAAGCTTCAGCCTCCCGGCCGCGATTACCCGATGTCCACACCATCACGCTGGCCCTCGCGCATGTCGGTCACCTCGCAAGCCTGGAACGCCGGTCTGCCGCTGAGCCGCTGAACGCTGCACCAACGTCACACATACCTCTTCATCCATCGCGAACCGGCAATGCCGGAAGCTCGATGCGGAACGAGGTTCCAGCACCGAGCGCGCTCACCACCATCACGCTCCCCCCGTGCAGTTCCACGATGCGACGCACGATCGCGAGCCCTAGGCCACGGGTACGCTTCCCGGCACGGGCCGTGTCGCCGGCGAGCCGAGTGCGCTCCATCATCCTGTCAAGCTTCTCAGCGGCAATACCTTCGCCGCTATCGGTGACCTCGAGTACGACCGCGTCATCCTCCGATAGCACTCTCACGCCGACGCGCCCGCCTCTCGGCGTGTGGCGAATGGCGTTGCCGATCAAGTTGTCGAGCATCCGCTCGATCATGGCTATGTCACCCCAGACCATCGCACCGGCTGGCAGTAGCTCGTTGAGCAAGACGATCCCGGCGTCTTGGGCCGTGAGATTGAACTTGCGGGTCACGTCCTGAACCAACTCGGAAACCTGGATCGCCTCGGTCGCCAAGGGTCGGTCGAGCTCATCAAGAGTTGCGAGGTCAAACAAGTCCTCGATCAGCTTGCCAAGAAAACCTGCTTGCCGGGACGCGACATCGATATACGCACGATGCTCGTCAGCTGGAAGCGTGTCGCCACGCATCACCAAGGTCTCAAGATAGCCGCGGAGCACGGTAACGGGCGTGCGCAGATCGTGGGAGACGCTTGCGATCAGCTCGCGCCGCAGCACCTGGCCTCGCGCGAGATCCTCGACCTGTGCGTTGATGCGAGCCACCATCTGCTCGAAGGCGGCTCGAAGTCGATCGATCTCATCGCCGTGCCTGCGGCTGTTCGGTATGCGCGGACCGAGGCCTGCTGCAACGAATGCGTTCATGTTCATGGTCAGCCGCCGCAGCCGCCGCGTTACGAGGAGGATCATCGCGAGTGCGGAGAGGAGTGCCGCGACGAGGCCAAGGGCGAGTACCGTGAGTGTGCCGCGAACAAGAACCTTGCGCTCGATCCGGCTATCTGCCGATTGCATGTCGCTCGCGCCGAGAACGACGAACACGAATCCGCCGCCGGAGCTTCGCGCGGCCGAGAAGATTCGGCGCGCATTCTCGCTACCTGGATCGTCGGCGAGAACGGGAAATATTGAGCGCTCCGCGACGAACTCCGCGATCGGCTGCACATCCACCTGGCGCCGCTGAAGCTTCTCCTCCGGTTGGCTCGCCGCCAAAACGCGGCCTGCATCGTCCAACACGTATGCGCGCGAACCAGGGTTTAATGTCGTCAAGCGCCAGAGTACCTTGAAGCGATCAGCTGCAGGTGCCGCCGCGAGCTCGCGTGAGATGGCCGCCGCGACCCCTCGGTTCAGCGCCTGGGCCATTGCCAGCTGATACGTCTCGAACGTCGCCATTTGCAGCAGGGCGGCGACAGCTCCGTCGACGACCGCCAGCACAGCTACAATCAGGAACAGGCGACCGTGCAGTGTCCTCACGCAGGCATTGCCGCGTCCCGCCCGACGGCAGGTGATGCTTCGATGGATTTCACCTCGTTGAACTTGTAGCCGACGCCCCACACCGTAAGAATGTGCTCCGGCCGCCCTGGATTGCGCTCAAGCTTCGTGCGTAAGCGGTTGATATGGGAGTTGACGGTATGCTGGTAGCCGATGTGCTGGTAGCTCCACACCTCGTCCAACAGCTGCTCGCGCGTGAAGACACGGCCGGGGTGACTGGCGAGGTGCCACAACAACTCGAATTCCTTCGCGGTGAGCTCGACGGCGCGTCCCTCGACCGTGACAGAGTGGCGCGCTCGATCAATGAGGACCCTGCCGGCCCGCAGAAGGTCGGGCTCGCCCGCAAAACCCGCCGTAAGTACTTGCACACGCCTGAGGATTGCGCGCACTCGCGCGATCAGTTCCAGAACGGCGAAGGGTTTCACGAGGTAGTCATCGGCACCGAGCTCAAGAGCTAACACGCGCTTTGCCGTATCAGCGCAGGCAGTAAGCATCAGGATGGGAACGTAGTCGGCGCGCGCGCGCAACCTGCTGCAGACCTCAATGCCATCGCATCCCGGCAGGAGCACGTCGAGGATGACGAGATGCCAGTGCGCTTCTTCCGCCTCAAGCAGCGCCGTCTCGCCATCAGACGCGATCCGGACGGTGCAGCCGATGGCGCAGAGATGGAGTTTGACCAACTCGGCGACTTCTCGATCGTCTTCCACGACAAGGATCTTCTGCGTCACGGCGTCATCCCACACGGAGGGCGGCAGAGCCCATCATCGGGGCCGCTCGCAACACGCACAACCCGTTACCTGCTCTGCATAACGATGCCCAAGGAATGGACGGTCTCGCGCACCATGTCCATCATCATCGCCGGTCGGACCAGCAACAAGACCCCGATCAGAGTCACAAACGTAATTACAGTCGCCAACGCCAGCCGTATTTTGACTGATCGAACTTCGATCGCTCGCTTGTCGCGATGCATGACATTCTCCATGAACACCTATACGCAATCCAGCTTATCGCCCTGGATCTGGTCTTCGATGCGGCATGTCTCTTCTAAGAAAACAGTTATGGAGAAAGTGCCACATCTATCGAAGTTTATTTACAAATATTAATTGAATTAGTTTAATCAACGTTTTCAGCACGGAGGTCTAGCTCAAGAACTTGAGATAAAGTATTTTCATATACTATCAAATAACACTCCGATAGCAGCCGCATCTTCGCTATTGTTGAGCCGGCTTGAGTGTTCTTGAACTGTGGACCGTGTGAGGTCCAGCCAGCACCCACGATGCGCCCCTGAGAGCTTTCAAGATGACCAGAGACGGCACAGTAGCAGCTGCACCTGCTTGCGTCCAACCACACGGCCGCAGCGCCGCAGATGCCGCGCCACCTCGTGGCTGCCATACCCAGTCGGACGAGGGAACCGGTCCCAGATGCCAGCTCCGGCGGCAACACCCGCCCATCGAGGGGCACGCGTGCCGTGACGGATGGCAAGAACCAGAAGTGGCGACGAGCTTCGCGAGGGTTTCGCATGGAATCACTTCGGTGCTGGTGAACCGGCCATCAGCTTGCCCTGTTCCGAGCGGCCACGCGACCAGTTCGGCAAGCCGTGACAAAGATTTTATAGTTTCGGGATGATTAGCTGACCCTGCGCTTGTATTCACCTGCGACGTTCGGTTCGGCCGATACAAGGCACGGAGCGAAACGCCGTCAACGACGACCTTGGAGCGCAACGAGGTGCCTACGATCGCAACAGGCATGACAGCGCTGGGCGCTGTCGGATCACCGACCCGATGCTGCCGGCTGTCATACGCGGAACCCGGACGTGAGCGAATGGCAGTTTGGCGCGGCATGCAGGGAGTTCATAGCCAACTGCAGAGCGTGAAGCTTTCTGTCAGACAAACTCATGTCCAGCACCGCCCGTGTAACGGCGCGATCAGAGACGCTTGCGCTATCGGCAGCTCTGGTGCCTCTGCCCCTCTCTCTGGACGAGAACAAATCCGATCATGGGAGGCGGGTGCTTGGCCTCACGAAAATCGGCGGCAGCGACAGCGAGAACACGACGGAGCCCTGGCTTCTCTGTTCTGACATCACACCTAGCCGTCGCTACACGCGAGTGTTCCATCCTTACTTGTAAGGAGCGCGTCCACACAAAGCACTCGCGCAATGGCGAGAAGCCCTGAAGGAGACCTACCCCAAGCCATCGCTTCAACCCGCGATCACCAGGGAGTTCTCAGGTATGAGTCCAGCCGCATCCACTTCGCTCCGCCATCCTTCACGCGACGGGATTGTGCATAACCTCAACGCGAGGTCCCGCCCGATTGTTACCGACCGCCTCGCACGGGCGAGTCTCATCACCCTATCGTTGGCGTGTGCCATGGCGCCGGCTCGGGCCACCGCGGACGACCACGATGACTACGATGCTGCCGCGCTGCACGCTTACATCGTTGCACGTGTTGGCGGGCTGCAGAAGCTGCAGGTCCCGACACGAAACGAGGACCTGCCGCTGCCACGCCAGCCGGACGGCACCGTGAACCCGCGCTACGCCATGACTGAGGCAAAGCGCTACCTCGGGAAGTTGCTTTTCCATGACCCGGTCCGAACCGTGCGCATCAACAAGAACATGGGTCAGCCGGCCGATCTGCCTGCAGGGACGGCCTTTGGCGGAACTGAAAGCGCTTCTAGTCCGGACATTCAGGAGATCGTCGATGCCACACAACGGACCGGATCGTGCGGCAGCTGCCATCTTGGTGAGGTGGCCGGCAAGGCGGGGCAAGCGCTCAACTTCAACGTCGGCGGCGAAGGCCGCGGCTACGTCGACGGGGACGGCAACTTCTTCCCTCGCCGCCGGCCCCAATCGATCCTGACGAAGCACCGCGCCACCCCGATTTTTCCCGGCGATGCGCTGGTCGATGTGCTTCCTACTCTGACCGACGTCGATCAATACGCCTCGGGCGCTGGTCCCGTGATCACCACCCCTGCCAACTTCTACCATGACCTGCTTCCAAGCGCGCTGCTCGCAACTGGTCGGCTTGACGAGTTGGACAGCGTAGGACGCGAGTCGCCCTCCCTGGTAGGTGCCGGCTTCAACAACCGACTCCTGCTGGGCGGCTTTGCCGGCGAGCCGCAGTCCACGCCAGGCTCGCTCAACCCGTTCGCCGACCCAGCGCAGGAGAACTTGACCCTCCTCCTCCTTGATGCCCACCGCATGCTCAACTTCGAGTCCGGGGAACTCGAGAAGATCCCTGCATTCCTGAAGCTGTTCCGGGATGCCTTTCCGGAAGAGGCCGCACTGGCTGACGCCAGCGGAGATCTGAACCAGTTAGTAAACGACCAGACCGTGTTCCGGGCTACGGCGACCTTCCTGCGCACGATTGTCACCCGCAACACGCCGTTCGATCGATTTCTGGCCGGACACGGTGGTGCGCTCACCGCCAGCCAGAAACGCGGCGCGTATCTGTTCTTCACGCCGTCCGCTGGCGGGGCCGGTGGAGCTGGCTGCTTTAGCTGCCACAGCGGCCCAATGCTGAACAAGCAGCCTGGTGATCCGGACGTCGCTGGCCTCGGCACGCTCGTTGAGGAGAACTTCTTCAACGTCGGCATCGGCGACCATCCGGTGCAAGCGTTGAATGCGTTGGCAAGAGGCCATCTCGATCCTGCCAAGTTGGGCAAGGACGGCTTTCCCTATCATGCAGAGGACACCGGGCGGCAGGAGATAACGCACAATCCGCAAGATGCGTTCAAGTTCCGCACTCTAACTCTACGTCAGCTCAAGGGCACCCGGAACTTCTTCCACAATGCCTCATTCACTAGAGTTCGTGACGTGGTAGCGTATTTCAACGCTGGTGTTCCTCAGGACCCCACAGCGGGCACCGCCGGGACGCTCTCCGACCGCTTCACTCACCCCCGCGGGCCGGGCTATCCTCGCGGCCTCGGACTGACGGAACGCCAGGTCGGCGATGTCACCGACTTTCTCGAGAACGCTCTATACGACCCGGCTTTGGTGAAGTACGATCCTCAGTCATCGACCGAAACCTTCGAGCCGAACGAGCGCGACCTCACGTACTCGAAGTATCGCCCGGATCTCGCTGCGTTGGGCGCCAAGGACGGCTTCATGCTCAGTGGCCTCGCGATCGACGATAACGACCTGCTAGCGCGTCGGGATGAAGGATTGGAGTTTCTAGACGTGACGAGACAGTGCGCGATTTCCCGGTTAGGCGACCGCGATACCTACCGGATCACAAACGTCGGATCAGCCGTGATCGATACGCACTTGCTTATCATCGTATCAGGTCTTCCGAAAAACATCCGATTGCTCAATGCCACCGGAACGACGAGCGGCGGCGATCCCTATCTTCGCCTGTTCTTGAGAGACGGCGTCCTCAGCCCGAACGATAGCGTCGTGGTGGAATTGAACCTTGCAGGTCAACAGGATCGGCTGGACTACAAACTCACGCTGTTGTCAGGGCAAGGTACCCAAGTGACGTATCCGTAGGCAGTATTTGGTCGGACCACTGGGCTTCCCCCCCCCCCCCAGGGCTGTTCAACGCTGCTGACCTGGCCGCGATGAGGCCGCCCTGTCGCCCATGAGGGGCGAAGCGAGACGGCAGATCGCAAGGGGGCTTTCCGAGGTGGTGAGTATCTGACCTTTAGGTTTCAGAGTTGCCACACCTCCGTGGTATAGCCTGCTTCATGCCTCAACCACTCGATGTCGCCTTCGTCGCAGGTTCAGTCGGTGCTTGGCGGGTCGATCGCCTCAGTCCCGTCAGTGGAGAAGGACTGCCGGCCGTAAAACGGCTGGATGTGCTCGAAGGAACAAAGGCGACTGTCATGCACGGCGGCAGCGGATGGATATTGCGGGGTGTGACGAGCAATACCCGCTACGCTGAGCGGCGCGAAGTTGATGTGCTGATCAGCAAGCAAGCTGGTCTTTCCCGTCCAGAAGCAATGCGAGCGGCACTCATCCCGATCCGCAAAACAGCCAGTTGGTGGGATATGGCCCAAGACGAGCGACGAGCAATCTTCGAAGAGCAGTCGCGGCACATTGCCATTGGCATCGATTATCTGCCAGAAATAGCGCGACGCCTGCATCACAGCCGCGAGCTTGGAGAACCTTTTGACTTCCTCACATGGTTCGAGTTTGCGCCCAAGCACGCAGACGCCTTCGAGCATATGGTCGATCGGCTACGCCAAACCCCGGAGTGGCGCTACATCGACCGTGAAATTGATATACGCCTAAGTAGAGGGCCATAGTGGTGCATGTCGGGGTAGTGCGAGGATGTGCCTGAGAATCACCCACAAACTTGGTGATCTGGACGGGCTCGGGAGACGAGCAAAAAGGCTACATCGGCAAAGTTAGCTGGCACGCTTGCTGTTCGAGGGCGGCGAGGTAAGCATCCAGGTCGCGGCGGAATCGGGTGCGCAGTGTCCGCGCGTGCCGTCGCTGATCGAGACGGCGGCGCAGGACCGTCCAGGCCTCCCGACTGACCCGGCTTAGCTTCGCGCACGGTGATCGGGCGCAGCCCATCCGTCATGCGGCGGGCGAGAATGCGGCGCACCGCGTCCGAATGCAGCGCCGCCCCGCCGATCCGGCCCTCGGCGCTGACCCGGCGGAACAAGGGACCCGTGCTGCGCCTGGCCACCGCCTGCCAGTCCGCGAACGCCCGCACCGGGCAGGTCTCGGCGTGCTTGCCCCGGGGCAGGCCGACCTCGGCCCCCTCGCCGGCCCTGTCGGTTTTGACGCGGCGTATGCGCAGCCGCAAGCCCCCGCCCGCGACGGGGGTGAAATCCTCGACCCGAAGGGCGACCAGCTCCGAGCGGCGCAGGGCGGCAGCGAAGCCGATCAGCAGCAGCGCGCGGTCGCGCCGGCCACGGTGACCGCGGTCGCAGGTCGCGACCAGGCGGCGAAGCACGTCCAGCGTCATGGCTGCGGCCTTGTGGGCGGGGCGGCCGTGCGCGCGCAGCACGCCGCCGAGCGGGCCCTGGATGTCGCGGTGTGCCGGGTTCCAGGGCAGGTCGTTGAAGCGGTGCATCTTGCCGATCGCGGCCAGGCGCCTGCGGATGGTGGCGGGCGCGTGTGTCTCGGCGAGGCTGGCGAGGTAGGCCCCGACCGTGGCAGGTGCGGCCGGCACGGGCGCGAGGCTCGTGGCCGCGCACCACCGGGCGTAGTGCGCCCAGTCGGCCTTGTAAGCGCGCAAGGTGGCGGGTGCGGCCGCCTTCTCGGCGTAGGCCTGAGCGGTCGCGAGGGCGGCCTCTGCCGCCGGCCCCGGGCCGTGCGACGCAGCATCGCGCGCGCTCGCCAACTGGTTGCGGGTTTTTCAAAGCGGGGGAACCCCAGGGTGATCAAGGCGGTCTCCCAAGATTTCGGTGTGAAGCTTGCCAGTTGCCAGAATGATGCCTGATGCTAGCAGCGGACCACGGCTGGTGTGGCGTTGGCCCCCTGCGCGCCGCCGGCGATGGCTAGAGTTCTAACAACGCCTTGAGAACGGCCAACGCGCGGTTCTTCGTGCCGACGCGCTGCCTGCCGGCATAGGGATGATAGACACTTCGGCCGGTAAAGTGGGGCGGGACCGCCAGCCCCGCTTCGCCCTGAGCCTAACCGAACGTGAAGGAGTATGCCGCGACGCCTGGATCGGCGAAGCGGATCTCGAACGTATGGTCGGCCACTGGCGCCTGCAGGCGGACAAGCTGGTAAAGGCGCTGCGACGTAACGGCACCGTTGCCCTGGGCATCGACGTCGGTGCCGTGATCCGGGCCAGGCACGTGCCCATCGACCAGCACCTGGAACCTGACAGGCTTGCCGTCGGGGGCCGGGCCGAGCACCAGGTGCAGGTCGCGTGCGTGGAAGCGATAGGCGATCACGCCGCCCGACTGCGCCAAGGTCGCGTCCTGCCCGTCCACACGCCAGTCGCCCGCTAGCGCCCAATGGTTCAGGTGCAGGCTGACCGGGGCGGTGTAGGCGTGGTCCTGGCCAGTCACGGCACCGCCGGGTGAGGCGAAGTTTTGGGCGCGCTCCGCGCCGATGTAGGTTTCCGGCGAGCGCATGTCCGCCATATCGCCCGCTTGCTGCACGCCGGTGCCGGACACGCTGACCGTGCCGGACGCGACGTCCTTGTGCCCGGCCTCGCGCAGCAGCTGCTGGATCACCTGTTCCGACGCCGCGTACTCTCCCTCGCCGAAGTGATGGTGGCGGATGCGCCCCTGAGCATCGATGAAGTAGTGCGCAGGCCAATACTCGTTCTCGAACCCGCGCCAGATCGCGTAATCGTTGTCGATCGCCACGGGGTAGTCGATGCCCAGTTTCGCCACCGCCGCACGGACGTTGTCGACGTTGCGCTCGAATGCGAACTCCGGGGCATGGACGCCGATGACCACCAGGCCCCGCTCGCGATACTTCTTGGCCCAGGCCTCGACGTAGGGCAGGGCGCGCAGGCAGTTGATGCAGGAGTAGGTCCAGAAATCCACCAGCACCACGTGGCCGCGCAGCGCCTCAGCGGTCAGCGGTGGGCTGTTCAGCCAGGTCACGGCCCCGGACAGGTCGGGAAGCTGGCCCTCGACCGGCAGTTGAGAAGCGGCCGGCTGACCTGCCGCCATCATCATGCCGGGAGTGGCCTGCATGGCGGGAGTGGGTTCCGCTGCCATGCCGGCCGGCTCCGTCATTGCGGCTGCCCTGGTCGGGTGTAGGCGGTCGATCAGCGCCTGCTCGACACCGTTGGTCCTGGCCAGCGACACCTGCGTCAGCAGCCCGGTGTCGAGCCCCAGCGCGATGACGGCGACGCCGGCCAGCACGGCGACGCCTAGCCCCCGCCGCACCCACTCGCCAGCGCCCAGCGAACGCTTCATCGCCGCGAACACCCGTCCCCCGATCAGCAAGGCCACGGCCAGCGACGTCGCAGCCCCCGCGGCGTAGGCGAGCAGCAGCAGCGACGTGCCCAGGCTGGCGCCGTTCAGCGCCGCGCCGGTCAGCAGCAGGCCGAGGATGGGCCCGGCGCACGGCGCCCACAGCAATCCGGTCGCGCCGCCCAGCACCAACGACGACACGAAGCTGGCCCGTCCGCCATCGCCCCTAGCATTCTGGGACAAGCGGTTACCCAGGGCGACGACCGGCCGCGTCAGCCGGTCCGACAACGCTGGCAGCAGCAGCGTCAGGCCGAACAGCGCCATCAGCACGATTGCCGCCAGGCGACCGTAGCGGTTGGCCTCGACCACCCATCCGCCACCAACGGCCGCGAGGGAGGCGACGACGGCGAAGGTTGCGGCCATGCCGATCAGGATCGGCAGGCCGCTGCGCGCGAATGGCTGGTTCGATCGCGCGAACACGAACGGCAGCACGGGCAGGA
Organism: Touit batavicus; assembly: GCA_039877535.1. Taxonomy (NCBI): domain Eukaryota; kingdom Metazoa; phylum Chordata; class Aves; order Psittaciformes; family Psittacidae; genus Touit; species Touit batavicus. The sequence goes on from JBCJKO010473765.1 coordinate 9,969, forward strand.
TGCATGGGCTGAGGATGGTCAGTACGCCGCCAGCGTAGGCGAGTAGCACGAGGAGCATGATCGTGACCTCAGGACCGTTGCGCGACGACCAGGATCGGGTCCGGCCGGAAGCTACCTGGGAAGGTCTTCCGCAGGGCCGTGATCTTGGGGAGGTCGAACGTGGCGATGTACCGGCTGTCGGGATGCAGGGTCAGGTAGTCCTGGTGGTAGCCCTCCGCCGGGTAGAAGCCACCATCCTGCACGACCTCGGTGACGATCGGCTTCGGGAACGCCCGCGCCGTCTCGAGCTGTGCGATGTAGGAACGTGCGACCTTCGCCTGCCCGGGCGTGGTCGTGAAGATGGCGGAGCGATACTGCGTGCCGTGATCCGGATCCTGCCGGTCGAGCTGGGTCGGATCGGTGGCGACGGAGAAGAAGATCCGCAGCAGCTGGCCTGTGGTGACGACGCGAGGATCGTAGGTGAT
>JBCJKO010483953.1:0-10429 GCA_039877535.1 Touit batavicus
CGGAGTAACTGGTCTTCGTCCGACATTCGGCTTAGTGCCCCGCACAGGTGCTCTCGCTACCTCTTGGAGCGCGGACAAGCTAGGACCTATCTGTCGGACAGTAGAAGATTGCGCCATCGTGCTTGATGCGATTTATGGCCCAGATGGGAAGGATCGTACGGTCAAGAGTGCTGCTGTCAACTGGGATGCGGAGCTCAATTGGCGTGACCTGAAGATCGGCTATCTCCATAAGTCGTTTGAACAGCCACCCAAGCCACAGGTATCCATCGACTCGGCGAAGAAGACACAGTTAACCCCGGAGGAAAAGAAGCGGCAGGAATTACGGGCCGCCAGCCAAGCCGCCTTTGAGGCACTGCAGGCGTACGATCGTCGATTTGAGCAGGCGGCATTAGGAACGTTGCGGAGTCTTGGGTTGAACCTGATCCCCTTGGAATTGCCGAACCTTCCCTTTGAGGCCATGATCTTGATTCTGGACGTGGAAACGTCCGCCGCTTTCGATGATCTAACGCGCAGCGGTCGTGACAGACTCTTGAAGGGGCAACGAAACAATGATTGGCCTAACATCTTTCGCGCTGGTCAACTGACCCCTGCTGTTGACTACGTTCAAGCGAACCGTGCTCGCATGCTGGCCCTGGAAGAAATGCAGAAACTCTTTGACCAAGCCGACGTGATTGTAGCCACTACGTTTAGTCCTCAACTGGTCGCCACCAATTTGACCGGACATCCGGCCGTGATTCTGCCGAACGGGTTTCGCGGACCCGACGCTCCAATCACACCTCCGCAAGAGGACAGATCACCGGGCATCGGTGGTCCGGGAACGCCGGTTAGCTTAACTTTCCTGGGTCACCTTTATGGCGAGGCTAAACTATTAGCACTCACCAAAGCGTATCAGGACGCAACCGGATTTCATCTCCGACACCCCACAATGGAGCATTTCTAAACAGGATCGATAGAGAAACCAGTTCGGGCACGCCAGCCCGGACGAAGGGTGAGCAACCTGGAAGCTGAACTCACGTGCCGCCTTGATCATGTGTGACGGCCAAGTGTTTACTAAGTTTGCCTTTGTGCACGGCAAGTGCCGATCTCGGTAAAACGACTTCCGTGAGCGCTATGTACTGATGATTTATGCTGTTGTGCACGACAAGTGCCACTCAAGGCACAAAGGCATCAAACTAGGAGCAGGCCATTATTTTAGACTGCACCACGTATCTTGTTACCCTCTTCCAAATTGCTGATCGATTGGACGAAGCAACGATACAAATGCAAGTTCGCTCACTGGTGCCACCGGATTAGCTAGAGGGATAACCTAATCAGGGCCTACTTTCAAGGGTGATACCCCATCACCGAATACGGTCGGCTGAAGAAGCCGGTTTCATAGCCGGCGGTTCAGCTAGTTTGCGATTCCTCGTCGAGGGCCGAAAAGCCTTATCCGGGTAGGACGGTGGGGATGGAATTGGATTCGGATGTTCGCGGACGGCTTGCAAGAGTATTCGAATGGCCGTTTCGAGCTGGGCATCTTGGCCCTGAAAAGTGGCATGCGGCAGATTATCAACCACAATATCGGGATCGACCCCATGGCCTTCAATCAGCCACTTTCCTTCCGGTCCATACACTCCTACTTCTGCCGCAGAAGCAATGCCTTTATCGGCTAGAAAGTTGCTAAACGAGAGCCAAATTTCACCTCCCCAAGTTCGTGTGCCAAGCAACTGGCCCAATCCGAGGCGGCGAAATCCTTCTGAGAACGCTTCTCCATCCGAGGCCGTCAGTTGGTCACAGAGCACAATTATAGGGCCCCGGAAGGCACCCTGCATGTTCCAGTAAGGTGCCCCCTGACGCCCTTGCCAATACATCCATGCCTTCCGCGACAGTTTTGCCAGAAGCCAGCTATCGATATTACCGCCACGATTATGCCGTACATCAATGATCAGAGCATCGCGGTCGTAGATCGGGGTGTACTCTTCTTCCCATTGGCGGATGTCGTCCGGACCCATCGCTCGTAGGTGAATGTAGCCAATGCGGCCCCGGGCGGCTTTCTCAACGGCGAGGCGACGCGTGTACTCCCACTCGCTGTAACGGAGTTGTTCATCTTGATCGTTTGATATGGCCATAACAACGGCATCATGCGATTGGTGATCGCTTTGACGGAGGTAGGTTAACAGGACTTGCTTACCCGCCTGATCACGCAACATCTCGCCAGAATCGAAGCAATGCAGCAGACTGTGGCCGTTAATCGCAGTAATCACATCTCCTTCGACGAGGTCAGCGCCAGGTCGAAGCAGAGGCGAAAGTTTGTCTGGCCGGTCAGGATCAGTGCGGTAAATATGCTCGACACGAAAACCACCCGAGGCTTCCTCTCGGACCAAATGGGCCCCAAGTGTCCCCACGGTAATCTGGTCCGGGCCGGTTCGCAAATCACCTCCGACGACAAAAGTATGCAGAGCTGATAACTCGCTAACCATATCTGAGATGAGGTCATTTAATTCATCACGATCGCGTAAGCGACCGATGAATTCCACATACTTATCACGCATGCTGGTCCATGCAATGTGATGCATATTGCGATCGTAGAAATAATCCCGTTCGAGACGCCAAGCATCCAGATACGCTTCCCGGAACTCTTCGGCCGGGATCACAGAAAAGTTCCAGCCTTTGAGATCAACCTGTGCATCGGTCAGGGCTTTGGGATCTTTGAGGGAAGCAGCAGTCACGCTAGTGTCGAAGACGAACAGATCCGTTTGCTTTTGAGCGTCGTTCTGCTTATGTATCAGGATTTTCTTGCCGTCTTCCGAAACTTCAAACCCTTTCACATTGTCGAGCAATGTTTCGGGTTTCTCCCCTTTGTTTCCGATGTTCACGCATTCGAGAGCATTTTTGGCCGGATCGGCGGGATCGTGATTGATCCAGCACAGACGCTTGCCTACTGCTTGCAAATCGGTAAAGTTTCCTGGCGGAACCGCCACCTCCTCAATGCGCGAGGTGATCTCCTTCAAGTCGATTTCTACGCGGGGCGGAGCTGTTTTGTCTTTCTGCTTGTCCTCTCCCTTCGTAGACTCTGGCTTTGCAGTGGTCGAATCAGGAGGATGCAGTTCGTCGGACGGCCGGAAAGGTGAAACCAGGCCTTTCTGAAGCGGTAAGGCATAAACTTTGTTGGCACGATCGAAAAAAGGATCTGGTAAGCGGGACCCCCAGGGGCTTTTCACAGAGGAGTTCAAAGCGCGGTCAGAAACAAAGTAGATCCACTTGCCATCACCACTCCAAGCGGCAGAGCCACTGTTATAACGGTCTGTGGTCAGCGGAGTTTTGACGCCGGTCTCGACATTGTAAAGTGTAATTCGTTCAAACTGATTGGACGCGTTTTCTCCGAACGTGAGCCAGCGGCTATCCGGCGACCATCGCAATTCGGCAAAAGCTGGCGAATCATTATTGCCGTCCGGGGAAGAAGCAATCTTTCTATTGTTATGTGCAACGACATCGTACAGCCATAACTGCTGGTCTTTATCTTGATGAGCGATCCACTTTCCATCCGGTGACGGAATCGCTTCCCAACGCAGCACAGATCCTCCTTTGGTCAACTGCTCCCCGGGCCCTTTGCCGTTGGCTGGATAGAGCCAGACCTCCGCTTCCCCGCTTTCCGTTGAAATCAGTACGACAGATTTGCCACCCGACATCAGACGGGCCTCGCGAAAGCGCCCGGGCTTATCTCCGCTGATAGGGGCCATACGACCAGATTTGACAGACGCTACGAAAACACGCCCGCGTGCGGTCAAGACGACGCTGTTGCCGTCCGGTGAGAAATGAACAGCCGACAGGTACTGCATAGGATCTTTGACCCAATGTTCGCGTAGGCTATCGAAATCGGAAGGAAGTTCAATCGGTATCACGCGATCGGAACCGGAACGAATCTCATAGAGATGTAGGTCCGCGCCTAGCTGATAAACGATTCGACCCTCGGAGAGCGAAGCCGATTTGATGTCAAACCCCTCACTTTGCGTATGCTGGCGCAACTCTTTGCCGCTCTCATTCATCGACCAGAGATTCATAGTGCCGTCGCGATCCGATAAGAAATAAACACGCCCCTCCCACCACATGGGGGTCTTGCTGGTACCGGTGTAATCGCTGGTGAGCGCGATGGCTTCATGGCCTGGGTTGTACTTCCAAATATTTTCAGCCGTTCCTCCGGTGTAGCGCTTGGTAAAACTGGGTTGGCGCTCCAGGCGAGTAAAGAAGAGTGTTCCGTCTTGCGGACTGAAAGCGCCCTGCGCCGCTTGACTCAAAGGGATAGGCTCAAACCGGTTGTGGGAATCAATCGTGACCAGTTGCGAATCGGGAAGACCAGCAAAGTGATATGTCGAATACAGGATCTTGCCATTCGGGGTCCAGCCAGCCACGATCGCTCCTGGGGTGGAAGGGCCGGAGCGGTATTGTGAGCCGCCCCCTTCAAAGGTTTGGCGAACAGGGATACCGCCCTGGGTAGAAATTGTGTAGACTTCTTCCGGCCCTTCGTAGTTGGCCGTGAACGCCAGGGTCTTACCATCCGGCGAGAAGGCTGCATATAATTCTTGACCCGGCGCCGTAGTAAGCCGACGGGCCATGCCACCCTCGATACCAACCACCCACAGATCGCCTTCTGCGGTAAAAGCAATCGTCTGATCATGAATGGCGGGATAACGATACCAGCCGCGATTGTTCTGTGCGGAAGCGCACAAACAGAACAGAAAAGTACAGGCGGAGAGGGAGAGAGCCCGGTTCATAATTTTGCTAGTTTATCTCAAGTGGGGGCGGTTCGGCAGCAGCTTCGTTTTCCGAGAAACAGCGCTGCAGAGGCCGAACAATTTTGTAACAAAGAAGCGCAGATCCTTTGGGCCGATTTACTGCTTCGCTATGTGAACGGCTCAACGAGCAAGCAAAAACAGTTCTTCCGAAATTACTGCCGAAGGCATGAAGCTCCATGATGGTTTCCTAGTGCCCCACTATGTTGCGTTTGTGCTGTCAAGTGTTTGGCAACGGCGGACCATCCCATGAGGCGACTATCGGCCACAAACGACTGTCACTTTACCAGAAGTGCTGTTTCACAATCTCAGTTTCCGTGTTGCTGGCAGGCCGAATAGAATCCATCACTGCTGCCTCATTCAAAGGGCAAGGCAGGTATCGCCAGGAGAAATCGGACGACCTTGGTGCCGTATCGATGTACATGGACCGCGTTCACACTGTCAACGCCGACCCGCGAAACATTAGCTCTCTAGTGATCACTTGGTTTTTTCAAAAGAAAGGTCACGTATCTCTCCGGAGAACAAACTGAAGCCGGAGACTGTGCCGGATGCCTCGCGGTGAAACACCAACGTACTACGGAAATATCCTCCGAGGGAGCCGTCGAACTCATCCTGTGTCAGGGGAGCTAGTTCGACGGGCGAGTTCCAGTTCGATTGCCATACTAAGGTTCCCTTTTGAACACTGAGTTGATAGGTGGTGTTGAGCTCTGTGCTGGTGTAGGTGCCGGCTACGGCAGCTAAGTCGGCAGGACTGACCGTAAAGGCTTCCAGGCGGGAACCGGTAAAGACCACGTTGCCTTCTTGGCGAATGGTTACCTTCGTTGTGCCGTGCGCCTCGTCAAAGTCAACGAAGGAGCCCAGGAGTTCGAAGCGGTTTGTGTCGATAACGTGAAGAGGCAGGCCGGCAAAGGCGAGTTTGTCACCCACCTGATGGAAAAAATAGGTTGCATGGCGCTGCGCGTCAAAATATTTGCCGACCCATCGAGACGCCGGGGGAGAGGTCGGCATCACGACCGTTGGGGCGACCGGCACGGGTTGCAGTTTCTGTGCTAGGTAAATGTCAGCCACCCGGCGAGAAAGCGCCGGCGCATCGGCGGAGAGCACATTACAAAGGCAGATCACGGTCAAGTGCTCTGCGGGAAAGCGCAACATCTCCGTGTTGTAACCGAAGTTGACGCCAGGATGTTCCACAATGGGCAAGCCACGATAGGTCGTCAAGAAGAGTCCAAGCGCGTATTCAATGGGCTTGCCGTTACTTAACACACCTGGTGTCTGTAACTCTTTCAGCAGCGTTCCCTTCCCCAGATGATTGTGGTAAAAGTTTTGATCCCAGCGAAGAAGGTCGTCGAGAGTGGACAGGACGCCGCCAGGGCCGACTTCGTCGAAGTTAGTAGACCAATTGACGCGAAACCCAGTTTTGTCGAGAGAGTAAGCGGGAACGCGACCAGGCACCACCAGCCTGTGATCGTCATAAAAGCGGGTGTGTGTCATGCCGAGAGGCTGAAATATATTTTCCGCCGCAAAACGGGAGAGTGTTTTTTTCGTGGCTCGATGCAAAACTTCCGCGAGCAGGACATAGTTGGTATTGCTGTATTGGAAAGCGGTGCCGGGCGGGAAATTAAGCGCCTTCTGATGGGTGATCAGATCAAGTAGGGCGCTGCTAGGCAACGTATCGCTAGGATTGTGGCCAGAAAGAGGGATGAGGTCCAAAGTATTGCGAAAACCGCTCATGTGGTGAAGCATTTGACGGAGAGTGATGGGATGGCCATAGTCAGGGAGCTCAGGGATATAACGGTGAATTTCATCATCAAGTGAGAGAAATCCTTGCTCGGCAGAAAGAACGACACTGGCAGCAGTGAACTGCTTGGAAAGGGAAGCAAGATAAAAAACAGATTGAGAAGACAGCGGGACGCCGAGTTCCAAGCTGGCAGTACCATAACTTTTGCGATAGATAAAGGCATCATTCTGTATCACACCGAGTGAGCAGCCCGGTGAATCGGGTTTGTCAAAAGCGGCAAACAGATGATCGACTCTTTGCTGATCCGTTGGGGCAGGGAGAGGCGTGAAGCTGAGCAGAAAAGCACAACCGAAGAGCCACCAAGATCGCATAGTTCCTCCGATATAGAAGGTGATTGTATCGTGGAAGTGTTTTGGTCAGGTCAGAAGTCTGTAAACCCTGAACGCGAGTCTTATGAAATGACGTCTTTGCACGGACAAACTTTTACAGGATCGGCACCATTCATGATTCATTGGGTGTTGTTCATAGACAATCCTTGAGAGAAGGTCTTGCATCGTCTTGCGACAAATAACACAATAGGAGTGAGATGTGCGGCTATGATCCCTGCTGACGGACAAGTCGAAAGTGAACCTGGATTGTTGTTGTTAAGTAGAGCTCCAAGTAGATGACTGGCCATGGCACGGCGACCAATCTGTTCCGTACCTTTCACCTCTCCCTCTCTGGATTCCTGGCGATACAGGAGCATTGCCGACATTCCAGTTTGGTACGATCACCCGAGACTGAGAAAGCTGAGTAAAGCGGCCGTCATGAATTATTGGGTTTCACTGTTACTGATTACCACTGTGCCCTTTTCTGCTTTGGCTCAAACCAACTCAAGGAAGCTTGGTTTTATTCGAGTAAGCGCTGCTGAGTTTGCCATCACGCACGTGCAAATCCTTGATGGAACCGGAGCGGAACCGAAACGTGATCAAACTCTCCTCGTTGATCGTGGGAGAATTACAGCATTTGGTCCGAGTTCGAGCGTGAAGCCGCCACTGGCGGCTCAGATCATCGAAGGCTCTGGTAAAACGCTGATTCCCGGTCTCGTCGGCATGCACGAGCATCTGTTTTTCGTGACACCCGGTAATCGCGACACGACTTTCGTAGAGCAACCAGTCTCATTTGCTCCGCTCTACCTTGCTAGTGGCGTCACCACCGCACGGACTGCCGGTTCGATTGAACCGTATAGCGATCTGCGCATCAAAAAGCGAGTAGACGCTGGAGAAATACCAGGGCCAGATTTATTCCTCACCGGTCCGTATCTGGAAAGTGAGCCAGGATTTTTGCGCCAGATGCATACACTGCGCGATGCTCAAGAGGTACGCGAGTTTATTACCTATTGGCACTCCCTTGGCTTCTCGTCGGTCAAGGCTTACATGAACATCAAACCGGATCAACTCCGGGCCGCTATTGAGGTAGCGCACCAGTTCCATATGAAAGTAACGGGGCATCTCTGCTCCGTAGGTTTCCGGGAGGCCGCCGAAATGGGCATCGATAATTTAGAGCATGGCCCGTTTGGAGCGCCGGATGGAGAGCTGTACTCCCAACGAAAGCCGGGCGTCTGCGGCCCCCACTTCATGGAGGAATTTCAGGAGATTGTCAAAGAAGGAAATGTCCAGGGCGCGGAACTGCAGGAAACGATCCGTGTTCTCATCAATCACCAGGTCGCCCTGACTTCGACTCTAGCCCCTTTTGAAATGGGAGCACGCCCTGACATGTCGTCCCCTCTGCTCCATCAAGTATTGCCACGCCTCTTGAGTCCAGAATCTTGGTCGGCTTATCTCGAAGTCCGTGCTTGGCAAGCGGGAGAGGAAACGTTCAATCAGGCAGTGCTGCGGAAAGAAATGCAATTTGAACGGGCCTTTGCCCAAGCGGGAGGTATCTTACTGGCCGGTTGTGATCCAACCGGGGATGGTCATGTGGTGGCAGGGCTTGGCGATCAGCGGGAAATAGAACTTCTGGTGGAAGCCGGATTCACTCCGAGCGAGGCAATCCACATTGCGACCCAGAACGGAGCGCGCTTTCTGGGACAGGAGGTCGAAATGGGAAGTATCGCTGTCGGGAAACGGGCTGATCTCGTTCTGCTGCATGGGGATTTGGTCAAAGAGATTGCGACGATCGAGGAACCGGAGATCGTGTTTAAAGCAGGAATCGGATATGACTCGAAAGCCATTTACGAAAGCTTACAAGGAATCGTCGGTCGCCAGTAAAACAACCCAGGGGAGCTAGGATTCCCGGTTCAACGATTGTCGCTCGTAGCTACGGTCACATTCTCAGTCTTTCCGCGCAACTCCTTATGGATGGTAAAGTCGGAAACTGAGTATTGAGTGGCAGTTGGGAAGTGCGGATGGCTGCAAATTGACTTCCGGCTCCGGATGGCTGTCACTGTAGACAGAACCGCGTCTCTCAGTCCCAACCGGCGGAACGTCCACTGGATTCGTAAACCCTTTGTGACTACACGCGGGGAAAGCTGGGCAGCAGGGCCGTTTCCCCCGACAGGCCTCTACGTCCCGAGGAGATACATCCACGATGGGGCCCTCCGCGACAGCCGTCTGCGCTGAGAGCGTCGGAGGCCGCTACTCGCTTTCGGAAGATTGTGCTATACCCAATTAAATGCCATTCTCTGACCTCGCCCTCTCACGACGTTTGGAGCGAGCCGAAGGGTACGCCTGCGCCCAATTTGCGCAGGCGCGGCACCGTCTCTTCCCCGACAGTAATTCGGAGTGGATAGAATATGCGAGAGCCTACGCCGTTTTCGACGGTATCGGCTCTCCTGTCACGCAGACTTTCGAACTCGGCCTTTTTGAGGAACTGACTGCCTCCTCGCTAGATGTGATCGAGCGATTTTTTCTCGACCGCGGGGCACCGGTGGATCATGAGGTGAGCCCCCTTGTGGGCGTCGCTGCGCTCCGCTTGCTGTGCTCGCGTCAGTACCGGCCCCTCGAGATCAGCAATGTCCTATATCGGACTATTGAGAAGCCGCTGGCTGAGGACCACAGCCCGATCACAGTCCGTTTAACACGTCCGGAAGAGGCGCCCTTGTGGACCGACGTAAGCGCAAAAGGCTGGACACACGAACATCCCGAACTGCTGAGTTTCTTTTTAGAAAGCACGGCCATCTCCTCCCTCCGCGAGCAGAGTCCGTGCTTCCTCGCTGAGTTTGATGGCCAACCCGGCGCCACCGGGTCGCTTTGTCTTCACCAAGGAGTGGCTCTCTTCGCCGGTGCGGCGACCCTTCCACAAATGCGACGCCGCGGGTTACAGGCCGCGCTCCTCCAAGAACGGATGCGATACGCTTTCGAACACGGCTGTGATTTAGCCATGATGGTCGCCGAGGCGGGGAGCAACTCCCAACGCAATGCCGAACGGAAAGGCTTCCAGATCGCCTACACGCGCACAAAATGGCGGTTCTCTTTGTGACGATAGACGATGGGACTAGGAACGGGACGCCCTTTCACTCGTGGCATCGCTTACGAATAATCCACGTGGCCTCAAGCTCCCATGGCTGCTCTGTGCCGTTCACTGGATAGTGCTCCCTGACGACGCAACGTTTACAAATAGCTAGCTCAGTCGCTGTGAAGTGCCGTTCCGAGTAAACTGGCTTTTGACTGGGCATTCACTCCCTTCCGTGCGTTTTGCTATCTCCTTTGCGTGGCTGCCTAAACCAGTGAGAAGCGGCTGGTATGGGCTGATCGACTCCCCCGCTGCAGGTGTGCGTAGAGGGGAGCAGGATCAAAGGAAAAAACGCCCCACCGTTTTGAACCAAGGTCGTGGTCACGTTCCGATTACCCCCCAAGTCACACTCTGGATCACCGTGTGCTTGTTTACGGCTTGTGGCGGCTCCGACCGCGTGTCCCCGGAGCAATATGCGGTCCGGCAATTA
>JBCJKO010493898.1:0-10419 GCA_039877535.1 Touit batavicus
GTCTCCGGCGTCGTCATCAAGTCTGAGTCCGCACTCCAACGGCCAGTTCTCCGCGAGGTGTCTAGGTCCGATGACCTCAGGTGGCTGTATGAGGCGCTTATTTTGAAAGTCCGTGAGATGCGGTCGCAGGCGGATTGGATAGTGCTTCTGTGATGGCGCAGACGGGCGGAGGTAGCAATGGTTCGTTCAGTCAGAATAAGGTCAAGGGGCGGAACGTGAGCCATGGTGTGAAGAGCTGGGGTGGGAGTGGCCTTGTAGGCACCGAGCACCTGTCGCAGACAGTCGTTCTGCATGAGCTGTAGGTCACGGAGGGGGGCCCAGGATTTTCGTTTTGTTGGCTGAAGCGGGCGTTGATGTCTTAAGGCACCACCTTTGGAGCCATTTTCGACGGACACTCTCGTACTTTCATTCAGAACAAGTTGCACTCGTCGATACAATTACTCAGCGGCTGACTATTCCAGTACGCGAATATCCGGAACCTTTCATCGCCCAACATGCTCTGCATGAAAACCACTATCTCTAAGCAGAATTCTTATCTCCAGACCTCCCAAATTCAGAAATCCAAGAAAATCAAACCCAACCCAAATACACAGTTTGCCCATAATTACTCGTATATGCTCCAAGCGTACAGGAAATAGTTGTTAAAATAATTAAAATTTCTTGAATGTTGGGTCTTGACGGCCTTCGTTGTCCTCAATCTATATGAAAAGTGGTTCGCTGAATTAGGTGCTTCGCTAACTTACGAATAACGTTATAACATTTAATTGTCTAATAATGGAAAAATTGTTTACTGATCTGCAAGCTTCTATTAAAACACGTAAATTAGAATACTTTGGTTGCTTCTAGTGGCTGACTAACAGTCAACTGAGCAATTTATAGTTTTTTTTTTATTTTTTTATTTATTTTTTTTTTTTTTACTTGCCCACTCCAAAAATTTCCGTTTTATTGGAGGCCTTCACAAGGCCCAGTCATCTCTCTTCAGCCAGTTGACGACAGGCAAGATAGGCTTTAACGGCATCTTGTGAAAGATGAATGTACCTGGAGTGTCCATCCACACGGTGACATGCAACGTTTGGGAATCTCCTAGACATGTAATCATGTTTTGTAAGAACTATAGTGAGCGTCGATGGACTATTGGAACACAGTATGCTGATGACGACAGCGAACGGTGTCCGGAAATTCACGAAGTGGCGGCTACGGAACGGGAGGTTAAGATATGTTGCGCGTTCGCCAACCGATTGATAAGTGATCTGAGGCGTTCGCTGCATGAGTAGTTGTCCCGGATACAAATTTTGGTTGTTTTTTATTTTTACGTCTGGTCAAGGCTCTATTCGCCTCCGTGACAAAACTCAAATACACTCCGATCCACGGGGAGCACTTTACAGCCTCCCTGTGGGAAAATAGGCATCTAGATGAGGGCGAAAACACCGACATTGCGCAGGACGCAAAAGACGTGTTCGGGAGCATCTGAGGGGAGAACGGCGGGGCTTCACCATGGTGGCCCGACTCATAGAAGCGTCTGCGGTCGACGAGCAAGCTTTAAAGCGAGGTCATATATGTCAAGCAGGCGATGGGGGGTGGGCGAGGGGTGTGCTTGCAGAGCAAAGCCCTGCCTGTGTGTACGATATCTATTTTATTGTGAAATTTTTTTTTTTTTTTTTAGATTGCTGCTTATTATACTGGCATTGTTGTTTCCAGGTCTGCCGGCTCCATTCTTCATGTAAATTTAAGTCATAAGATGATTCCAACGGCTGACGAGCAGTCAACGGAGTAATTTTAGAATTGTTGTCGTGTCCTCTTATCTAATTCCTTTTGTTATTTCTATCTTTATTGTCTGAGCCGTACACCATCTATAGTAATAGAATGTTGGGTTTTAATTTTTAAATCGTCGGGACACGTAAGGACAAACACGTCATAATATCTATAGAATGGGAATTTGTTAACAAAATGTAAATTTACAAAATATTTTAATATGCTCAAGTGAAGGAGGCGCTCATTCAAGGTGCGTGTGTCCGTGTGGCGCTTAATATCAGCCAAGAAGTCAACTTTTCTGAATTGTCCATTCGAAATCTGCTTAGATTTGGATTGGTTAGGACAACAAGGTATGACAACAATAAATTACTCAATGGGCTGCTAATCAGCCGTCCGAATCATCTAACTAGTGTCTATATATGAGAAGCCGGCAGTCCCTGGAACAACTCTCTGCTAGTATTATAGGCATAAAAATGAAAAAAAAAAAAAAAAAATCAAATTCGTACCCAAAAACAACTATTCACACGGCGAACGCCTCAATCACCAATCAATCGCTTGGCGACCGCGTACATTTCTAACCCCTCCCGATGTGGAGCCACCACTTCGTGAGTTTCCGGACACCGTTCGCCGTCGTCATCAGCAATAGCACGCGTGTTCCAATCGTCCATCGACGCTCACTATAGTTCTTACAAAACATGATTACATGTCTAGGAGATTCCCAAACGTTGCAGGTGTTCACACCGTGGAGACGGACAATCTGGTACTTTCATCTTCTACAAGAAGCCGTTTAAGCCTATCTTGCCTATCGTTAACTGGATGAGGAGAGATGACTGCGCCTTGTAAAGTCTTCAGTTAAGGCGAAGTAATTTTCCGTTAGGTCCCCAATCAATCTCGGCCGCACCGCTTTACTTGAATACAACCGGCGTCGCCGGTTGTATTCGGTAGCCTTCCGCAGTTTAGACTTCCTGAACCCCCACACGTCCTCGCTGTTGGTGACGAGCCTGCACTCCAAAGGCCAGTCCTCCGTCATGGGGTCGTGGACCGGCGACTTGGTTGAATGACAGGCTAATCCGGAGAGTTCGCGAGACACGACCGCCGGCGGACTGGATTAGATCTCGGTGTTGACGGAGTCGGGTAGACGTTGAGATGACTCGTTAGGTCAAGAGAAGATCAAGAGGCGGCGTGTGGGCGAGGGAATGAATGGTGGCCGCTAGATAGGGGGGTGGCCTTGTAAGCGCCCAGGACATATCGCAAACAGTTGTTCTGCACGATCTTAAGTTCCCGAAGCGTGTGAGGTTGGCGAGCAGAGAAGGGGGTGAATCAGGCGAACGCCAGGTACGTTATCAGGCAGTACGATCATGATGTACAGCTTGCGTGCCTCTTCCATGGGCAGGCCCCAGGTCTTACCGATCAGCCGGCTTAGTGCCAGAATCTGGGTCTTTAAGTTGGACTTGACAGCAGTGCAGTGGGCCGTCCAGTTGAGCCTGGGATCAAGGTGTAGGCCAAGGATGCGCACGTTGTCGGTCGGTGGGCGGTATACGTCACCGGGCCGAATGCCACAGTTGCGGTTGACCTTGCGGCGGCGGGTGAAGTGGATTAGCTCGTATTTGTCAGGAGCGAACTTTGGCCCCGTGGCGGCCGGCCCAATCTTCACACCTCTCGTGGACGCGCTTGAGAATGTGGACACTGTGCTGTGGGGAGCGACTTCAAGTTACGACGTTGACATTATCTACAAACTCTATTTGCCTGGACGTTGAGGTCTGGTTCGTTACAGAGGTCGATCAGCTCCGAGTTGCAGAAGAGAAATAGGATGGGCGATATTGGGGAACCCTGCAGAATGCCGGCGGCCATTGGTCTGACGGTACTTTCGCGATTGTCGAAGCAGAGAGTTGTGGTTCGAGTAAACATTGAAGCTCAATATCCAGCCTACCAGGGACTTGGATACCCTTTTCCGCTTGAGGATGTCAATGAGCCGTTCGCGGACATGGTCGAATGCTATTGGAATGAACGTTGGGACGGGGAACGACAAAATATCAATGGTGCCCGATGGCAAATTCTTTGATGGAATTTAAGTCGGGACTTGCACAAATCCCAGACTTCTCTTTTCGTGCAGATAAGGACATATCATGTCTCGATTGAGCAGATTCCTCTGGGGAATGAAGGTCCCCGAGCACAACTCGCCCAATGCGTACATTACGGCCTGCGGGTGTCTACAAATCCCCCCCAACATATCACTAGTGGTCTGCTGCAGGAAATACAGTGTCCAACCACACTCCCTGCGCAATATCGCACTTCAAAGGATTCTACAATGTCACGAAGTGGTGGTTTACGACTGTCCAGGTTGTCTTGATTGTCTTGAAATGTTCGGGGTTGCCAGGCGGTTAATTGGCTGTCGAATTCCTTTGCTTACAACAACAATAAATTATTCCGTGGGCTGTTGATTAGCCGTCGGAATCATCGAACTAATCGTGCCCACCGCCCACCGCGCCATTTAGGCTTTGGGTGTACCCCGGCCCAACTCGGTCCTCTCCATGGACATGTCCGGCGCGTTCAACCACGTTGTCCGCGACCGGCTTATTGACATTTTGAGGCGAAAGAGAGTCTCTTGTTGGCTGGATTGGGAGCTTCATGTCAGACCGCACCACAACCCTCTGCTTCGATAATCGGGAATCATCCCCCTCGGCAATCTCTGCGGGAATCCCACAAGGTTCCCCCATATCTCCGATACTGTTTTTCTTTTACAACTCGGAGCTGGTCGACGTCTGCAACAATCCAGACCTGAACGCCCAGGCAATTGACTTCGTGGATGACGTCAACGTTCTCGCTTTGAGCCGGAGCCCTCAGCACAACGTTCGCATTCCTCAAGAGGATCCATGGTCGATGCACAGATTGGGCCAGACGCCACGGTGCCAAGTTTGCCCCGGAGAAGTACGAACTCATACACTTCTCCCGGCGTCGTAAGGTCAACTGGAACTGTGGCATTCGCCTCGGTGAATCCTATCGACCGCCTTCGAACGACGTCCACATCCTCGGATTACACCTGGACCCTCGTCTCTATTGGAAAGCCCACCGCATTGCGATCGAGAACAAACTGAGGACCCAATCACTCGCGCTGGGTCGATTGACGGGCAAGACCTGGGGACTGCCCATACCGTCCACGTGTGTAACTTCAGGACCCTCACATAGCGCCCGTTGTTGCAAGAGAACTTGGATTTCAGCTCTGCATGGCGTTTAAAAATGTTTTGAGCCCAATCCTTACCAACCGTTGGTGGAGAATTGGATCCACGGTTGGCAAGAAGAATATTGGCCAGTATAGTTCCGACCTGGGGCGGCCGTCCTCGCCTATCCATGTCGAAGATCCATTGAACAAGAGATTCTTCTTTTGCACAGCGAAGTTTTTGGAGGAGCATCCACGCTTGCTGTACGACCAGGGCGACGGTGGGCGTTGCCTACACCAGGGAACATTGTACAACCTCGCTGCAGCCCGTGTGGCTGATATTTGACCATTACTAAGTTCTAGGTATTGACAAAGGATTCTGGGCGTCGATACCCTACTGCACCGAAGCGGTACATACGCCTTCCTCAGTCACAGCCTGTGGTGTTAAGGTAGTTCCCACAGCGGTGTGCTAGACCTCACCTGTGTCACCGTCCCCTTGTGCTAAAACGGGCGACCACTCATGCGTCGTTTGCCCTTACGACATCGCGCAGCATGTCCGCAAGAAAACGGCCAGACGAAATTGCTCCCGCAGGACGTGATCGGCGGCTTTACGAAACAAAAAGAAGAAAATGGCATCAGCGGAGTCGAAGCGAATGTAGTGCTGTACGGCCCGTACACGATGCCAGAGACAGCAGAAAGGGCATGTGGAGCCTGATGCTTTGGAGAAGGACCGCACTACAGAGCGTCGCAGCCGCCAATAATGCCACCTCCCGAACGCTCCTATGGGAGCCCGGCTGCACTCCTACCTCTAGAAGGCTTGCATCCTGCGCCGGCAATTCTTCACTAATTCCCCAGGCAGACCCAACATCACAATTCACGCATGTCCAAGGCCACACGTCGCCTTGCCCCCATTGTGACTGTCAACACGGTCCAGTCTACACTTTGCGGGCACCGGTCCATGAGAAGCAGCAAGTCATGACGGGATTCCAACATGGTTTTTGAAGGCCATAAGGCTACTACATGTTTTCTCCCCTTAACGGTACTGACTCAAGCCAGCTGAGATTGGCAATATGTACCCAAGCCGTTCCGAACAGCTAAGACTGGTTAGCCATCTTTCGAAAACCTCTCGTAAAGAGAAATATACGATCGCCAAATCCTAACGACCCGTCGTGCTGCTAAACACGATGAGGAAGGTGTGCGAGGTTTTTAAAGCCAGATCGATACCTAGAGGATAATAGCCAAACAACATGAGATGTTGCCGGAACAACAGATGGGTGCGAGCAAGGGTAGGTCGACGGGAGACTGCCATCGGTCTTCTGTTGGAGCAAATGCCCACGACGCTCAAGGGTCGAGGAGTTGCGTCTGTACTATCGATAGATATGTCGAAAGCGTTAGACCATGTTGTCGCGAACGGCCCATTTGACACCCTCAAGCTGAAAAGGGTACCCGAGCCACTGGTAGGTTGGATATTCGAGCTTCATGTTTACTCGAACCACAACGCTCTGCTTCGACAATCGCGAGACTACCGTCAGACTGGTCGCCTTGGGCATCCCACATATTGCCCATCCTGATTCACTCCTACAACTCGGAGCTCATCGGCCTCTGTAACGAACCAGACCTCAACGTCCAGGCAAATAGAGTTTGTAGATGATGTCAACGTCGTAACTTGAAGTCGCCCAGCGCCTTCAGTCAGCCTGTTGGCTGCTGACAGGCGGCTAGGATTGTGTCCGGTCGAAGGAACCAGGCAAGGCGCGACTTGCTGCCTGACATGACCGAAAATGGTCTAAAAGGCAGAAAGGAAGGGAAGGCAGGTAGCTAGCAGACTGTACAAAAATAGACGTGTTCGTCTACGATTTTTTTTGGTTGTGAAAACCCCTTGTTGTTGCCGGCTTCTTACGTCCCTGATGGTAGTTCGGCATTGTTGGAGCTTTGCTCACTAAACAGTCTATCGGATTGGCTGCTTTTGCCATTTTAATGACTATAATGCTAGCAGAGAGTCGTCCCCGCGTCTTCCGGCTTCTCTGTTGAAAAGTAGATACTAGTTAACTCAGACGGTTCCCACGGCCGATTAACAGCCCGTTGAGTAATTTTGCTGTTACCCTAAGTACACCGCATATGTGGAGGGCCGCAGCCTCTACGCCACTGTTAACGAGATCTGGATAACACATTGGAGTCATTTATGGAAGGGTATCTGTCCGATATTCACTAGTGTTTCGAAGGCAATGAAACTGTCTGGCACAATGGAATAACCGGTGCTGTCCGCACCAAGAATCTGCTGTGCAATATGTGTTTTATCACAGCCATTCTCCAGACTATTGAAGCGTGGGTGCTTCTCATTTAACAAAACGAAAGATAAAAATAAAAACATACAAAAATATATAGACCTTGTATGGTGATTGCTTGCCACCGGTTGAAGTATCTTCTTACCAAGGCCATAAAATTATTGCTAGAATTTCTATATAATGTATATATATATATTTTTTTTTTCACCAAGCCATCACGTACAAAATCGACTCCAGCAATTACCATAACAATAAACAAACTTCGTTGACTGCTAATCAGCCTTCAAACATCTACAAGTATTTACGTTAAAGAACTGGTCATCGGCTGACGCCTACCTTTCAACAGTCGTCTTTGCATCGAATGTCACCATGAAGTTACACCCGCAGTTAGAGCTCCCTTGATCTACTGTCCCCTTTTTTTCTAAACTTGAGGATACCTACACAATAGGGGGGGGTTTTCGCAACCCCGAGCGCTGCATCATTATTAGCCCGCCTTTCTAATTCAGCATGAAAAATAGGTTTGAACGGCTTCTGTGGAAAATGAAAGTACCAGAGTGCTCGTCCCCCATGGTGTGACTGTGACACCTGCAAAGTCCGGGAATTCTCCTAGACATGTAACCATGTTCTGTAAGAAATGTAGTGAGCGTCCAGAAAAGCCACGGATAGATGGACGATTGGATTACAGTACGTTGATGGCGAACGGTGCCCGGAGTCTCACGAAGTGTCGTTTGTTTCTCATTTTAGCGTCTAATCAAGGCGCTATTTGCCTCCGTGATAAAACTAAAATACACTCAGATCCACGAGAAGCAATTTACAGCATCCCCGTGGGAATCTCTAGGCATCCTAAGAAGAGGGAAGGAAACCTGTGGAAAAGCAGGGGATGGGAGGCGAGGGTGTGCTTCCAGAGCAAGTCTTGCCTGACCCTGGCAAAAGGTACGGGGCTACGCCGACGGTAGAGAACTAGAGAAGGAAAGTAAGGCATGAAATAGTAATAATGATATAATAAAAAAAAAGGGAAAAGGAAGAAGCAACCAAAAAGGAGGGTAACGGAACTGCGAGTCAGCAACGGTAACACGCCAGTGTGATGTCGCTACAAGTTCTGGGGCCAGAGTAAGGAGAAGAACTGGGACTCTACCGCCCACCCCGCATACCTGCGGGCACCCACGGTGGTTCCCAATGGGAAGGAAACGCCCTCGCTTGGCAGGTGCTTGCGAGGGCTTGGTCTGTCGCCTAAGACAAAAATAGAAGTGTCTCGGGGTCTTGTTGGCCCCGCAGCGGCGTTGAAGCAGCGCGTCGATGTGCTGGAAACGTTTGTGATACGCAGCGAAGTCGCCATGACCCTGTCCGGGCGGCTAGGAGCCATCCCAAGGCTGTCAGGAAGTGATGGTTCTGCATCGGAGGTTAGACATGTACGTGGTCGCAAACCGATTGATTGGTGATTTGAGGCGTTCGTTGGTGCAAGAAGATGTTCTCGGTACGACTTTGTTTTTTTTTTTTTATTCATTTTAAATGCCTATAATACTAGCAGAGAGTTTCCCCGGCTCTGCCGGCTTCTCTCATGCAGATACTAGTGAGATAGATGATTTCGACGGCTAATTAGCAGTTGACGGAATAATTTATTGTTTTTCGTTGGTGGTGGTAGTAGGAAATTTGGTCAAATTGGTAACGACGGTGAGGTTGGTAATTGCGCCGGGGCGCACCCAACAGCGGGTCAGTGTGGGTGGACAGAAAGGCACAGATAGCGGCCGGCTGGTGCGGCCTTTCGGAAAGACTTCTGAGAAGTTATAAATTATTAGCACCTGAGGTTTCCGGACCCGTGGCTTCCGGGCACACATTCAGATCAGTGAAATCCATTGACTAGAATTTCAATTATCTACATAACTTACCTTTTACGAGTGCGTTTATTCAAAGATAGTACTCCCACTCTAGGGGACGCCGCCCTGATGAACTCTTGGAGTTGGGAGGTCCGCAATTATTCTACGATATATATTGTTGTATTTCTGCCGTTTCCACGGCCAGTACAAGTACGTAAGCCCGCATAGGACATGGCGACTTCGCACAGTGGTACCACGAGCGGTTCTCAGATGCTGACGCAGAGGTCTCATGCACCTGTGGCGCTGCAACATGGACCTGCGAGCCGGCGCAACATGGCCTGTCCCCTTTTCTTCTGGCGAAAAATTGCTACCTGTGCCTCTGGGAGTTTGAAAACTCCCGCATCCCCCTATCAGCTGGCTATATTAGCCATGTCTATGGAATTGCGACACTATAAATAAAAAACAACGTACTGCCAGTACGTACGGCCGGCCTATCAGTGTCCACTGTAAGGGGACCTCCTGTACATAATGCATGTTGGCTTAGGCAATCTGCCTTGCTGGCGTGCCAGCCTATCCTATCACACCAGCACCCTGTTACCCCTCGAGAGGTGCAGGGTCTCAGATTGTTGCGGACTTCGTCAGCCGATTATTGGACCCTCCAGGCTTTAGGTAGTGTAACTCACAAGAGAGCTGATATCAAATCTCCCGAATTTTCAAAGTGCTTCTTAAGAATTCTACCCTTCAAACCCGACTAACGTGGTATTATTACTATACGCCATAAAAGGCTTCCGAACTCCAACAAATCAACTCAAAACGAAGAATGAATCGCTTAGGAATCTTTCGATGGACCGACGCGGAGCACCCTCCCCCTCCCGACCATTTCATATTCAAATGGCCAAATTCTTCTCTTCTAAGCGTGGCACTACATCGACCAAAGTGTTGGTATAAACTGGGCCCACATACAATTTTATCAAACGCCATAACCAACTCGGAAAAAGATGCACTCGTCGATACAATTACTCAGCGGGCTAAATGTGAAAATCCTTTGGTAATTGGGGAGTGGTTTCATGTCACCGTTGCTGACTCACACTTTCATTACCCTTCTCATGTTGTTTGTTTCTTTCTTTCTTTCTTTTTCTTATTATTATTATTATTTCATTCCTTAATTTCTGTTTCTAGTTCTCTACCATCGGCTTAGCCCGATACCTATTGCCAGGGTCAGGCAAGGCTTTGCAAACTCTGGAAGCACACCCTCGCCTCCACCGCCTGCTTTTTGCCGGCTTTCCTTCCCCCCTAGGCCTGCCACTGACATGAACTCGCTTTAAAGCTGGCTCGTTGACCGCAGACCCTGCACTGAGCCGGGCCACCACGGTGAGCCCCGCCGTTCTCCCCTCAGCTGCTCTCGAGCACGTCT
>JBCJKO010504034.1:0-10350 GCA_039877535.1 Touit batavicus
AGTAGTACCACATTTAGGATTCAGGCCTGGATAGGACAGGAAGTCTATCAGGTAAGTAACAGACTGTGACACTGTTACAGCTAACAGGTGCAGTGCCATTTGCCAACTGAAGACCTGATGAGAATGAGAGATCCCAGGGCGTGACACAGGGCTCAATAGCATTGAGGTCTGGTGAATTCCCTGGCCAATCCATTATTTTTTGAACTTGATGGATATTATACATCCTTTCTTAAAAATGATGCTGGTGGGAGGGGGCACCATCTTCTAATACCATAGTATTAGGTCGTTCAAGCAAGCATTCCTTTGCAAATGGTATGAGTTTTGGAACAAGGACCTCCTAGTATATAAAGAATAATAAATCAGCAAGATATATAGAATAGAGCAAGATATATAGAATAGAGCAATATATAGAATAGAGCAAGATTATTACCTTTTGATATTGCCACCAATCAACCCCCCCTTTACTATTCCATATAAGCTTTCCATTGCTTTTATTCCATGACCACTTAGGTTGCCAGCCAGGAGTTCTGCCTTCTCTGAGCCTCATCCTTCCTAATTGAGTATGAAGCTCCCATTCCTGCTTGCAAAGAGGTTCAAGCTCTTCATTGATTTTATCAATCTCTTTTTGAGCTGTAGTCTTTTCCTGAGAAGTCTCAGGCATATATATATGCATGGGACCTTTCCTGTCATAAGAAAAGCAACCCCAAAATAAGAATTCAGAGTATCCCTTCCAACAGCATCTAACACAAAAGCTATTATTATTCTCTCCTGGGGCCCTCCATACACATATAGCTCCACGCCGTTGACCAAGAATCACAGAAGTTTCATCTGTAAAAATAATATTCTTCCAATCCTCAAGAGTCCAGTTTTTATGAGCAAGGCAAAAATCAAGCCTCTGGCATTTCATCTCCTCACTAAGACCAGGCTTAGTAGTGGGCTTGACATTAGAAAGGCCATGAGACTTTAGAATCCTTAGAACAGAATGGTAAGAGATATTAGCCTCAAAGGCTAGTATCTCTGAAGATTTCTCACATCCAGCTCTATTCTTCTTGATTGAACTAACAATAGATTGCTCAGTTGATTTAGTAATCTGTTTAGGCCTGCCAGGAATTTTACCATCCTCCACATATTCCATTAGGATCCAGAGGTCTTCCTGGGGATTGTAGCCATGGTCCTTGGCCTTTTTAGCAAGATATTGAATAGCCCTTGCTGATATCTTAGTTATGGCCTCCACATGGTTAACATGGTAACCAAGGGAGACCATAGTAAGTGCCTGGACATGTAGAGCAACTGGATGATTTCCTTGTTTAGGCATGGCAGGCAGGAACGGCGTAGGCAGTCAGGAACGGCGTAGGCAGGCAGGAACGGCGTAGGCAGGCAGGAACGGCGTAGGCAGGCAGGAACGGCGTAGGCAGGCAGGCAGGTAAGTAGGTAAAAATCAACCACCTCGATTTCAATAATATATAGAAATTATATGGTGAGAATAGCTTCATGAATATCCGTATGGGGTAGGAGTAGGAATAGGAGTAGTAGAATAGTAGTAGTAGTAGTAGTAGTAGTACTCGGAGACGCTCTCCCATATAAATTACTATGGTAAGCTGTCTCGGCGATACGAAATTTATTACTAGCGTACGAAAATGCTTCTGACCCACGCCTCCGTACATCAAATCAATTCAAGTTCTATATAAAGACATCTTAGTGTCCTAGCATTAATCTGAAATCCTTTAGATTATAGTATTTGAAGAAGCTCAGCTTCCTTAAGACCTATTTAAAAGAAGAGTTCCTAAACTCTCTCATAAAGTGCCTTTTCCTTTTATACTGTATAGAGATTATACTTCCAAATTCCTTAGAACTATAGATGAGCATCAACTATATAGGAACTAACTTAGATATTATACTGCTTTTGTAAAAAATTATAAATAGCTTGAAAAGATAATCCATATTGATAATTATTTGAAATTTCAGCCTTGTATGGCTTAAGATCAATTGATTAGGGTGCCATCCTTATAGCTTAGTATATGGAATGAAAGTTTGAAGAATGTGTATGAAGTATAAAGAAAACAGGAGAGGAGATACTATTAGGGTCACATAACCTATTATGTAATATATTATGTGACACATCACATAATTTAATCATTTATAATTATGGTGCTTATTTAAAAAAAAAGGTTCTAGTGAGCAGAAATGCCAGCAGTAAGAGGCCTTAATCAAAAATTTCCTTCATTGCAATTTGGCCGCTATATTCCGCCGTAAGCAGTATTCATCTGGAGCTAGTTTGTCGGATTGTCGACGATCGTAGCATTTTAGATTATAGGGGATCCCTAGCTCTTCGCAGAGCCAGACGATTCGTTCGGATTGGGAGCGGCGGAGATGGTGGACCGTTAGCGCTGGCGATGACATTCTCGTGGATAGCGCAGGAGTGTAACTATGACCTTAGATGACGTTCAACGAGTTAGTTGTAGTAGATAGAACGATACTATTAACAGTGTAGACAGAGTACAGAGTCTTGACCATGGTGGTTATATAAATAAGACGTTATTATTAATTCTCTCCGCAAAAGTCTCCGGGATTTCCAACGTCATCTACAACAACAACCACGACCACGACCACGACCACGACAACAACAACAACATAAAATGCACCAACAGGCTGCTTCTCCCTCCATAACCTCAAGACCAAAACCATCTCTTCTAATCCCGACGAAAAGACCCCTCCTCCCACCTCACTCTACAAATCCCACCACTCCTAAACAGACCCCAACACAGACAGCAACACCAACGAAAACCCACAAAATTCTAAACCCCAGCTCTGTCCCAGCGGGTATTCGATTCCGGAGACCTGCATTTTCGTCGATCGGTGACCTAGACGGAGAGAGTGGGCGTGGAAAAGAAAAACAACATCAACAATGGGATGTGAACGATGACCGGAAAGCAAATACAAATACGAAAACCGAGGTTCTCATCGAGGTTGATTTTTCGTGTCCTCCGCAGCCGTTTCTGGATGTTGATGTTTGGGAGCGGTGGGATGTAAGGAGGAAAGAAAAGGAAGCCGAGAAAGACGTGGGAGTGGAAGAGAGGGAGGACGAGAAGGAGAAGGAGAAGTCAGCCGCGATTCGAAGTGCTTCTTATGGAGGTGCAGATGTAGTACGTGGTCATGGTCGAGATGGACAGTTGGGAACGGAACATGGGAGTATGGCTGTTAAGACGAGGAGGAGGGTTGGTCGGGCTCATTCTCGTTCTCGTTCTCGTTCTCGTTCTCGTTGGCGAGGAGAATGATATCAGAACCAACAATTGTTTAACTACCTCGCTATTGCTCTCAAGTTTCTCTGTATATACTCTGTAGATATCGTTGTACCATATCAATATCATAATCGCATAGCATCATTGCTCGTCAACATGTACAGCCAAAAAGAAAGAAAAAAAGAGAAAAAAAAAAAAAAAAAAAAAAAAAAAAAAAAAAAAAATCATCAACCATCAACAATAAGAACATTAACATCAATCATATCAATCGACCAATCGTAAAATCATTTACAGAATCAGAACAAAATGCACCAGCACCAGAAAACGTTAAACAACCCTATCATGCTCCTCCACCCCCATCACCATTGACCACTGGCAGGAGAGTTGCTGTTCTCATTCAATACCACAATTCTCCGCTTCATTCTCTCTCTTTTTGACTCCCGTTTCGCCTCCATCCGCTTCTGCAGCCTATGTCTCGCTAACATCCTAAGCTTCCGCAGTGAAAACATACGGTACCGCAAACGGCGCGAGCTTGATGGCGACCGGGCCCGAAGCATTTCTCGCCGCTTAAGCATCCTGCCATTAATCAGATTCCGCCGGGGAGACTGACGAGACAATCTATCGACAAGTCGCCTCGGTTCCGGACTGCGACGAGCAAGATATGGTGGACTCTCGAAAACCATTGGTTGTCCTTGGGGCATTCCGACGGAACCGCTCACAGCGAACCTTTCATTGATATCATCAACACACCCCCCATCATCATCATCCTCGGGTGAAGATAGACCGGTTTCTTCCGTGTTTAAATCCTCCCAAAACCCACGCGGCCGCCAGAAAGGCTGTAACCTGCTATCAATATCCTTCCCCACTTTTTGATTCTTGACTGGTCTCAACGGAAAAGATCGCGCGAAGGAAGAAAATGACTCAGATCGAGGACGTACGGCCAATGCGCGTCGAACGTATCCAAAGCGGCGACTGCCAATCCCGCCATCGTCTTCACGAACGTTGTTTGGCGCTTCTGGTCGATGGTCCGTTTCATCCATAGGCCCGGACGGCGCCGCCCAGGAACCTGGACGCTTGGGGGGCGGCCGAGGATTCCTCAGCGGCGAATCGGCATTCACGAACTCCGCTTGAAAAGGTGCATCTGGCGTTCGCGGGTTGTCAGGTTCGCTCCGACATTCCGTTCCTTGTGGGTAACATGGACGCGGTCCACGCCGTCCATTGCGCTCAATGACCACTAGCGACGTGTTCTTGTGAGGGTAGATATTGACGGCAGTGGCCTGGCTAATCTCTACGGATCCGGGAGAAGACGACTGAAATGAATTTTGTGTATAGGGTACAGAAGGAGGACGAAGATGAGTAGTGTCGTCAAACGTGGCAGCTGTATCGGGAGATTTGGGAGATTCCGGAGCTTCATGAATATCAACGATAGGCGCCTCGTTGGAAGCCTCAGATGCCGGCTTTTCCTCTTGGCGTCTCTGATATTCAAGATCCATGACCAACGTATGCCGTCGTAAGCTCTCCGATGTGAGAGACGTAGTTCGCGAGTTATTCCTGCTTGTAGGCGCCGACAGCGAAGAGCTGCGAGGAGGAATGGCAGGTGGCCCAGAACTTCGACCTCTGAAAATCGTGCCCTGGGATGTCCCAGGTAAAGGGCCCGACGTGACCCACTTCCTCCGGGTTGGAATATTGGATGAACCAATTTCACTTTGGTCTTTAACGCCGGCCCGTCGACTTGACCGTTGAGGGGAATTCTGGGATTGCGTTTTAGTCGGCGGCGCAGAGAAATTCAGGGACGAAAGTCGCTGTGGAATTACCACCACGGGCACCAAATCTACCTCCTCTTGTCGTGCAGAAGACACGGCGTTTTTGAGAATAGGGACTTCAGTTGCGAGGCTATTGCGGTCCTGCTCTGTTATCCGGGTGGGTCTGTGCACCAGGCGATGCTGTGTGTGGCGCGGGTCAGTCTTGAATGCCGGCAACGTGTGCTGCGACAGCGGAAGAGGTGAACTGGCGGATCGCAAAGAAGATATCTTTTCGACATGTCGTAACGGTCGTGGAGCAGACTGTGGAGAGGATTCGATGATCACGGCTTCGATTGTAGAAGTCGAAGGTGGTGCCGAAAGCCTGTGAGAATTGGCCTTTCCAGTCACGTTGGGAGACGCATCTTCGGCAGGGCAGCCAACTTCCTCGCGGAACCTTTCAATAGACGGATTGTAAAGGCCGTCCTGTGTATACATATCCTGATGGCGTCCGTGTTTTTTGGGGGTTCCGAGTGCAGTCGGACGCTGAGTATAATTGCTGCTGGCAGAAGACGATGGCAAGGAGTTTGTACCGCGGCTCACTTCTCGTTCAAGGTTGCTGGGCGCTCTTCTCTTCCCAACGGCGATTTCGGACGGACCGTATTGACGGTCGTCTGTCCGCGTAAAATCGAAATCATCGAGTTGGTGAGTGTGATCTGCGATACTGGCATCGCCAGAAGAAGGCGTGGCCACTTCAGTGCTGGCAAAATCAAAATCAAAAGGGGATTCATCTCTCGAGAACGATCTTTGTAGCAGCGGATCCTGTGGAGGGAACGAATGGTTCGATCTCCACGGAGTATTCACCCCTCCCTCCGTCGAAACATCTTCAACAGGCGTCCGAAATGACTCGGCCCGGGATGACTGCGATGGATCGATACGGCTGGTCGTAGGTCTCTTGCTGGAAGTTGTGCGAGGTGGTGTTATGTCCGGAGTAGGAGGATCTTGCATATTGGGCGTCACCGCCCTGGCAGTCGTACGACCAGACAGAGAAGATGCGACTTGTCGCAGTTCTAACTCGTCGCTACTGCGTTCCCCTTCAACAGGACTAGGTGGCGTCAAGGGAAGGATCGGAGAATTCGCGACAGCGCCGGCGGCATTTGGGGTGCAGATATCTTCCCGGGTGGAATTAGGATCTAACTTTTCCGTCTGAGACTGCTTCGAAACATTGTCTCTCCTCTGCTGCTGCTGCTGAAGACATTTGCGGGGATTCAACAGAAGCGTTGGCTCCTCCAACGGCAAGGAAGTGGAAGCGCCAGGAGCGCCAGCGGCTTCGATATTGGGCATTTTCGAAAATCCAGTTTCCGAGTATGAACCGACGCCCACGATCCCTGCGTTTCTTGAACAGATGGAAAAAGTTATCACTGCAAGCCGATGCACTATTTGTCCTTTATTTTCGTTTCCTTTTGTAGAATACCGATGAGCGTTACATGGCGAGACGAACAAACTGAGTATGCCCGTTCAGTGATGCATATGGATGAATTCGTGACGAACGAAAGCTATATGCGGAGTAGACGGATCTCTGTTTGTCAAACAACAACCGCTTGGTCAACAGTTATGGTTTTTTTTTTTTTTTTTTTTTTTTTTTTTTTTTTTTTGAGATGAAAAGCGTCAACGTAGGAACGTGTTGCGTTGGACGAGTGCGCGTAGTAGGAGTAGGACGAGTAGAAATCGAAGTGAAACAGAAAGAAAGCGGTTCGATTTTCGGCGGAATGGAGGATGAATGAATGAATAGGGAAACGAGCTATTCGAGGTTTTAGGAACGTAGAAGCAGAAGCATGCAGTGTTAGACACAGAGAAAAGGCCGGGATGGAGAAGTTAAAGAATAGAGTGATGAAGAGAGTTGCACGTCGTCGTCGATGCAGAGAGAGAAAGAGAAAGAGGATGAGGATGAGGATGAGGATGAGGAAGAAGAGGAAGAAGAAATCGAAATCTCTTCCGTCGCGTCTTCTCTCTCCCGCGTCAATCCTGTCCTCCTGTTTTGTTTCTCATCTTCTTGTCAAAAAAACCTGGTCGTGGTCGTTTTTTGAAATTTGGATGAAGTCGAAATCATCGTCAAGTCCAAAATACGCATTGATGGCTTCATGCATCCATCCCCATGCATGTGCAGGTACCCTCCCTCTTTTTACTTCTACAACCTCCCCCCTCCCTGAGCGTTTTCTACCTTGGCTACGAGTTTTTCATCTTTGGTTGCTTCAACATTTTTATTGCACATGTTTCAAGTGTCAGGATGTGCGTGTGTGCCAAAGATCTTGTCTATGGATGTTTCTGTTTCAACAGTGATATTGCTGACCTTTGCAACGGCCAGTTTTCGGGGTATTTCGTGAGGTGAGTGCATACGGTACTAGTACGGATACTCCGTACAAACTTCGGGAGTTCTGCGGTGATGGCATCTAGGCCTTATATTCGCGTTCTGTTCGGCCATTATCCGCGTTGATTGTTATTGTCCACCCTGCAGTGGCGGACTGTCAGCCAGCAAACCATGGTCGATTGTGTTTACCCATTTTGATGGCGAGATCCTACTACTACGAACGACGGATCACCGGGTTTTGCCATATTATGCAGTATCTAGACTTGTTGCATTTGCATTCGATACGTCAGTGCTCTCGAAATGATGGAACACGGTTTGTCCCTTGTCCTGGGAACGTGGTTCAGACGCATTCCCGAACGAGAAGAATGCTTTCCACAGAAGTAGGTAGGAACATGTGGCAATGATGGGAAAAAGGAATGACGATACCGAATTGTCTCCCTGAATCGCTAGATATGTCGGATTTCAAACAGAAACAGAACGGTTCTGTCTGTTCTTGATCCCATCAACTGGCACATGCGCATGCACATGCACATGCAGCCGTCAATCTGTCTGTCGTTTGGACGGTAGTAACGATTGTCGGTAATGATCAACTATGTGTTGTGAACACTGAATACTAATATCTACGGAGTACGGATACAAACCAGGAATATGAGAGAGACAAAATGCTCCGCTCTTTCTCTCCCACCAGCAGATGGATTTCTCATTCGATATTCAGGAAAATCCCAGGAGTATTTCTGGATCGATGAGTCATTGTTCATGTTCAAACGATTTGAGGCTGCCAGTGGCCACAGGAGCTAGCTCTAGGTTGTGTGTGTGTGTGTGTGTGGTGTGGCCCATTCGCCTCAGCAGTCAACACTCTTGAGTCGTGTCACAAAAAAAAAAAGGAGAGTATAGTATCTATGGTATGGGGCGTTAACATTATTATTATATGCAATTACCAACTACCGATTACCCACCACTGGCATATACAAGTGAAAAAAAAAAAAAAAAAAAAAGGCCAGTATCAAATCAGTTATGTCATTTTCCCACCGGCATTTGCCGTTGCGAGGGTCGAAGTCTCTGCGGCAGAGCCTCCTCTTTTTACACCCAGTGAGTTTGGGTGGACCCTTGGTGGCGGTGGATGACGACAGACAATCGAACAGACACTGAAGCTATGAAATGAATGAATGAATGAATGAAGGAATGAACGAAGTGTTTGAGAGATTGACTGGTTGGTAGGTAGATATCTGAAACCCAAGGGGAGGGAGTGTTTGCTCGGGAATGACTGGGATGCGGAGAGAAAGGAAGATGCAGCAGATGCAGCAGCACTGCAGCAGCAAGCAATATGACGTTTTATCAGGAGCAACAAGAATGAATGAATGGTCGATATGTAAACAGTATTGTTAAATGTAAAAGAAAAAAAAAAAAAAAAAAAAAAAAAAAAAAAGAGATTAAAGAGTGAGAATCACCAAGGATCATCATCATCATCATCATCATCATCATAGCAAGAATGACTCCTCCCACTGAATCTAGGTGTGCCAGACCACAGCAGCAATGAACGAGTAGATAATAATAAGTGCAACCATCGATGTCATCGAATCTCCTCTTCTTCCTTTTCTGCTTCAAACAACACGTGCCAATCTGACTTCATCGCCTCTCTCTTTTTTTTTTTTTTTTTTTTTTTTTTTTTTTTTCTTCTTTTTCTTTTTCCTCCCCTTCAAAAGAAAATCCCATCATCCATCATCCATCATCCAACAACCATCATCCAACAACCATCATCCATCAACGCGTCTTTTCATCCTTCTTCTTCCCGATTCGTTCGTCCCTCTTCTCGTTCTTCCAATTATCGTTTCTCCTGTTCCCGTCGCCATCTTCTCTTCTCCGCCCTGTTCTGTGGACGACGACCCTGTTTCTTCCTTTCCGCCTTCGCGCTCTGGCGTCACTGGAGATCCCGTTTAACTTAACCTCCGTTTCCTCCTCCTCCTCTTTGCTAGATATCTCGTCTCGTCTCATCTTGTTGATCAAAACTCTATCCATCATTCCTCGCTTATTATTGTTGTTATTGTTGCGCCTCGTCGTGTATTTTGATTCCCTTATTTCGATAGGTATAGCCTCTTTTTTTTTTTTTTTTTTTTTTTCAGGTTGTGGTCTCTTTGCTTTCCGTTATTATAACTAATTTTCCGTAGAGAAAGGTAATAAAAAGTCTTTTCAACGGGTGGGGCACTACGAAACAGTCACCATCACTTTTCCGAGTCAACTGCACGAAATCTGGCCTCTATATCGATAACGGCTTGCTTGGTTTTAAATCTTCCTGGTTTAAACGTCGCCGTCCTTCGTCGCCTCCCTTTCACCATCCTCCTCCCGTTCCCCTTTCTTCTACCCGAGTCGCTTGATGCCGGGAGGTTCGGTGTCTGAAAAGGTTCATTTCAACATTCACGATCACACGCCCAACATCATGAGTACAATACAGAGTCTCAAGAATTTCATACGCCATGGCAAACAGGCCCGCCTGGTCACGCCTCATGCCGAACCCACCACCAACGTCTCTCCCATCCACGCCCAGCAGCAACGGCAACCCCAGCCCTCGTCGGCCGCCGGGAATCTCGACGCCATCGACTTCAAACTCGGCAATGGGCAGGGTGCCTCCCCGCAGAAATCCCCCGATGCCCAAGGGAAACGCTCGCGGGAGGTGGAAATCGAGAAAATCGTCGCCGAGGAGAGACAGAGCAGTGCGCAAATGCCCAAATACCCGGGGTTAGAACGTTGGGTCTTGCTGGAGAAGATGGGGGATGGTGCCTTTAGCAATGTCTATCGCGCCAAGGATGCGACGGGACAATATGATCAGGCCGCCATCAAGGTCGTTCGGAAATTCGAAATGAACAGCAGTCAGGTAGGTTGATCATGCCTGTGTCTTGACTGGTGGATGGCTAGATTGCTGACAATCTACAGCGAGCAAATATCCTCAAAGAAGTCCAGATTATGCGCCAAGTCGACCATCCCAATATCGTTAAACTCATCGACTTCT